>JAODAL010016274.1:0-81167 GCA_025379985.1 Phyllomedusa bahiana | reverse complement strand
TTGCTGGAAAAATACCAAAAATATGTTTTTTAAAAATTTCTTCTCGTTTGGGGGTGTTTGATTAGACTGCATTGGGGAACCAAGGGCTTTTGGTACCTGGGTATATCAGTCACAGAGAGAGAGTAATGGGGGCATGGTCTGACCATGTGATTGACTCTATTTGTGCGTCTGCCATGCGCCTCAACGCCGGAACATTACCAAAAAAAAATGTCAATTTGGAATGTTTATTGGAGGGAAAAAAAAAAAAAACCCTTTTTTTTGGGGGGTGAGCGATTCTCCAAAGATAAAAGAGGAAATTTCTAATTATCCCCTTAAATTTGGGAAATCTATTTTTTCAACCCATTTTTAAATTTCAGCACCCCTTTCGTTAAAAAGGGAAAAGATAAAATCTCCCCCCAAAAATCAACATAGAGGATGGTAACCTTTGCAGTTTGGAGAAGACCTGTTTCAGAAACCTAAGTGACCGGGTTTTTGGGGGGTTAATTTTTAAGTAGAGGTGACCCCAAATTTGTACCCGGGGGATATTTTTTCTGCCCTTTTTATCAATGAGAATGTAACTGAAGGGGGGCTGTGGCCGACAGCAAAATTCACTCTGTTTTTTCCTATCTTGTGAGGCTAGATAGGAAGTTGGATAGGTGTTTTTTAGGAAGTTAAGGTTCCCCAATCTATTAAAATGTGTTTCTTGGAGGAACACTAGATCTGCCCCGAGGGTCTTGAGTTCTGTTGTCAAGAGCCTACGTTTCAAATTCAAGTTGAGGCCCTTCACATTTATAGAGACTAACTTAGCCATTTGGCAGGTATATGTCCGGGATTCGCTTTTTATGGAACCCCGGGTGGGGAGAGGAAAAAATTCCCCTGGTAAGGGGAGAAAAAGGGAAAAAAAAGGGGGAGGGGTAAACAAAAGGGAAAAACCATAAAGCCCTGGGGGGCCAAATTAACCAGTAATTTTCCCCAAGGACAAACCCGGTAAAAGGGGAATCAAATAAAGGGTTTAAAAAAACCTGGTTTACAAGGATAGGCCTCTGAGAACTAGACTGACCCATCCCGTTTTTCCCCTGTGGGAGATGTAAAAAAAAAAGTCGGGGCACCAAACCCAAACCCCGGCCCCATGAGACCTTTGTGGAGGGGACAGAACCTGGGAGATGGGAAAGAACCCTACCCACCATGGATGCGACCCACCCTATCCAAACCCGAAAAAGGTTGAAATTTAAATTAGACGAGGGGCTGCAATTTCACATCTTAATGTAGTAGAAGAGAGGAAAAGGAGGAAGAGAAGAGAAAAAAAAAAATTTTTATTTTTTAAATATGTATTATTATATATTATATATATATATTTATATTTATAATAAAATTTATATATTATATATATATATATATTTTATATATTAATTCAGACTTGCTAAAATAATATTCCCCCAAACACCAGCGATATGAAACAAACATTTGTTGTTCAAAGAAATTATAAAAAGGAACTTTTTTTGTAAAACGGGAGAAGGGTGTTTAAAAACCTTATCATAACTGGGATTTTATTGCGGGGAAGACCCATTTTTTTTTGGGGGCTTTTCTTTCCCTGTGGGGGTTGTCCTTTGGTAGAGCCACAAGCTCGTTTCCATACTGCTGGAGGTGGATTAGAGGGTAAAGCTATCTCCCAGTCCTGTATATCCAAGGATGCCAGGTCAAGGAGAGCAAAATGTTTTTAATTCATATGGATGCGGGGAACGCAAAATTTTCCAATTTTGGGGCAATGGGACAAAATGGATACCCCATTATTTTTTCGGTTTTTTGCTTGAAAAAGGGGTTTAAAAACCCTTTCGTTAAAAGGGGTGATTCAGTTTGGTCCGGGAAAGGTTTTGGGGGTTCCCCCTTAGGAAATGCTTCATGGCTCTAGAAGGTCATAATACGCCCTTTATTGGGTAGTCATGGAGACAGCATTCAAATCTCTAGGAACTTTGGGAAAGCAAATTTTGGGATCGGCTCTTGGGGCGATAAAGTTGTGCGTCGGTCGGGTTCACCCAGGGGGATTTGAAGATTGTGATGGATTTTTGAAGTCCCCTTATTTTTGGTCGGGAGGCCACGATTCTTATTTCTACGTCGCCCTTGTTATAAAAATCTTCTATATGTTGGGAAGTTTCTTTGAGGGCAATTGCTTGCGATGTCAGCTGAGATTGCAATTCAGACACGTACGCTCTTGTCTCGTGCTGAGCACTTTCCAAGTCTTCCACTCGGTCTGCAATACCTTTCAAATCCATGCGAATAGCTGCTATTTCAGATTTGAATGTTTCTTTTAATTCGGCTACCAGGGCCTTGAAGTCGTGTTTTGTGGGTAAGTGGCTGAGCTATCTTCTAAGATCTTTGGAGCGGGAAAATGCAACAGGGATCATAATTTGTGCTTCCAGTAGAGATTCAGAGGAAGATGCCCAGTCGTTGTCTGCTAAATGTTGCACCCCTGCAGAGGATTCAGCATCCGTATTATCAATCGGAACTGACCATGCGGTTGATTTAGAGCCTTGAGACCCCCGATGTTTTTTGGAGTTTCCGGGAGTGCGTGAGTTTGACAGCATATTTGATTCCCCAGAAGCCAGATTAAGAGCCATGGATCTGCCTTCCAAATATTGAAGGGTCCCCTGATGTTAGGTCGGGCCCCCCTTTTAGTGTGGGAATACGGGTTGGGAAGCCCTTCTGAGAGAACGGCAAGGCTGGCATTTCCTGTAAGCCACAGGGTCTGGCTTGGAATGTTGCCCTGAATATAGGCCCCTCTCCACAGTTTTGAAAGGCCCAAACTGGGGCCTCCCTTTGTCTTTCAAGAGTAAGCTTTTGTTTGGGATACGAGGCTTGAATATAAACTTTGTGATAGAATGATTTTCAGATGTCTTATTGCAAGCCCTTTTACGCCCCAGGTGTTGCCTTTGCTGCTTTGATTTGGCCAGGCTGTATAAAATTGCTTAGGCAGATAAAGGAAAATGGCTGCTTCACCACATGTGCCCTGCTAGAGTCTCAGCTAAGCTTTAACAGTCTCTACTATGGGTATTGAGATAAAGGAGAATTAGGGCCTTGTTTTCTTATATCAAAACTCCTCATCAAGCGACCCATAGTTTTAAGTGTGGTCAGGGCTAGGTGTATGGTGCTGCGGTGAAAAAAAGAAAATGGCTCCAAAACTCCCTCCCCCTGTGCACCCTGTTTTTGGCGATTCAGGCTATGGGGGGGTAGTTAAACGTTCTCACAGGGGGCCAGAGAGGGGGATGTAGAAACATTCGTCCGGGTTAGTTTTTTTAATACTGTCCCCTGTTACTGGGGAAAACGGGGAGGTGAGGGAAAATGGCCGCCCCCGGCCGTTTTGGGGGGGAAAAAGCTGTGGTTAAAATTTCCCCTCGTCCAGTCAGTCCCGTATGCCCTCCAAGGTAACCACGTTCCTGTGCCGGGCCCCCTTTTTTCATGAGCCTTGCCGTCCTTTGGGTCGGGCCGACTCCCTGGGCAAGAAAATGGGGGGGATTAGGCACTCATTCCCCGGCATCCTCAACCCCCCCCCCACCCCCGCTTTTCTTTTTCACCGGGGGATTGTCTCTTGCCATGTGAGTTCCTCCGTGCTCCACCGGATGAGTCCGGGGCTTCGTGTAGGTCAAGCGCGGTGAAAAAAGGGGTCCACGGCTGAATTTTTCTCCCCTCGGTGCAGCTTTCCCCCCCGAACCTCCCCCCAAAAAAGCCCATGAGTATTCCTTTCCATACCCTGTGCGCCTCCGATGCGGTCAGTGCACACTTCCTCTGACTCCGGGTAATTTTGCTGGTCACCTCCGCTGTTTTAACTCTTCCTCTGCCAAGAATTAACTCGTGCAGCCCTTCAGATGGAGTCTCTGGAGGAAATTGGTTATGCGGCCATCTTGCCTGGTGCCCGGACACGCCCCCCAGTCAAAATGTTTGGCTCCAGCGGAATTATTTTTGCAGCTAAATTTTTCCGCATTTTTTTTTTTGCTTCAGCGAAAAATTTGTTTTGCACAAAAATAAATTTCCTCTGCATTATATCACATCTTAAGTTTTGAATAATGCTTAACCAGTACAAATATTTGCAGGACATTTTTCATTTAAGGACACATTTCTTCCACTCTTATTTGTATTTTGTTGTCACTAAAGGTAACTGAGAGAACCTCCCTCACACTCTGCCCTAAGCCCTGTTGCTTTTTTTTCTACCGGCCAATAGAGCTTTTGGGGTACATTCAAACAGGTCAGATCCACTGTAGTTTTCCACAGCAGGTCTGCAGAATGTAGCCTTAAAGGAGTTGTCTCCCCCCAGGGTTTCAAAGAAACATAAAGAATTTTTTCCCGTCACTTCCTGGGGTTTAGACTAATTTTTTATAAGCTCCCCTGCTTTTACAGCTCCATTGTGCTTTCAGTGTAATTAGATTTGCTTCTCAAAAAACTCACAGGATTTATCTGATCCCCAAAAAAAAAAGCCCCCAATTACAGAGTGTTTACTTGAGTAAAACAAGTTTTTACTGTCTGGAGCCAGGCATACTGACATGTGGGCCTGTGTGTGCTCCCCCCTTTGTTATCTCATTGAAACAAACAGCCCCGGAAATTTTTTTACAGGGGCAGTTATGAGGGAATGAAATAGCCCAAGGGGGGTAATAAATTCACTTGTATCTCTTTAGGGGAAAAAAGAGGAACAATGCTATTTTGGAAAAATGCTTTATTTTTTTGTTCCCACAAAAAAAAGCTATTCTTTGTAGCGAGACAACCCCTTTAACTATCTTTTATTTGGAATCACAAAAAAAGAGGGGCTCTTTAGAGTTTGCAGGGCAATTTCTTTGACATTTTTTTATCTCCTTATTTGTCGTAATTGGCAGCAGCAATGCTCTATGAACGAAATGTAAAAGATGTGAACATCAGACTAAAGTAAGAAAATTCACAGACGTCTGCAGTCAATCTTTTCACTATAAAAGAAAACCTCGGTCATAGACCAAACAGCACAATCCAAAATTTCTAATTGACTTTTCTACCCACTCACGTTTGGTTGGTTTGGGCTTTCCCCTTAAAGTGTTGGGCCCCTTTAGTAAATGTCGGGCTCCAGGGCTGCCCTCTGAGCTGTATACTTAATACTGCTTGGGGCCCATTTGACTGATGAAATGGGGTCCCATTTTTTCTTCCCGTGCACAGGCCCAAATAGGGTTATTATCCGTTTTTTCCCTTTGAATAGCTTGTTATAAAATAGCGAAAGAGGGAAGGGGAACAGTAGAGGAGGGGGGGTTTTTTGTCCCCCCGGGGCCCCACAGAAACCCCTGTCCCTTTCATTACCGGAGATTGGTGTTCAGCAACAGAAAGTGGAGTAGTAGTTTTTTTTCTTTTTACCGTCATCCTCCTCAGCAGCAGCATTATACCAGAAATGAAACTTAGAAGACTCCAGCATCAAAACAAAGTGACAAAACCCTAGAAATCTGCAATCCATCTCCTCCCTATAATACAAAACAATGTAGATGTGAGGTGACCTAACCCTCAGTACATTCACCCTCACTGGGGGAGTTGGGAAGAATAGAGGTCAGCTACTGTACATGACTATGGGTATAACTATAGCCATAGCAGCCATAACATCTGCTGTGGAGAACAAAGGTTAAGGGGGCTCAACCGGGTACAAGAACATTTCTATTTCTTGCAGTAAACAAGTAGTTGGGGGTTTTAAGCCCTAGAATAAATGGTCCCAATAACGGGGGCATTATTATCCCCCATTAATTTTATTTTTTGTGTTTATTTATCTATATAAATTTGGAAATAAGTTTTGAAAGTCACCCAATTTTTTTAAAAAAAATTTTAATTTTTTAAAGGGTTTTTTGACATGAAATTCTCACAGATGTTGGTAACTTTTGCATGGTAACATTCTAGCTTTTTTTTCTGTCTTCCTGAAATGTCCACCCTGTTAACTTCATTTTTCCTGGGATTGGCAGCAATTTTTATCCGGAAAAGTTGCTCATTTGTCCATTAATCCTCTCTCCAATTTTAGGGGTTTTTGCCCGTCCCTTACCCCCCAAAACCCCAAACCCACACCATGATGTTTTCCCCTTCTGAATTCATTTTTGTTTTTTTTTTGGGGTGTTTATGTGGCCCCTTCTGTTTCCCAAAAAGGGCCCTTGTGTATTATGGCACCCAAAAAGGTTCAATTTTTGGGTTTCCCCCTCTGACCAGACAATTTTTCCCCAGTATTTAAACAGACTTGTTTGAATTTTTTTTTTGAGCAAATTTTAAAACATGTTTAAACTTGTTTTTTGTTCAGCAATAAGTCTTGCTTGGTTTTTCGTCATACGGGCCCCATGCAGGATGAGTGGGGGAAATCCCGGGCCTTGGGGGTGAGCTTGCATACACCAAATGGAGGGTGGCATGCATACAGGCCAGGGAAAGGGTGAGCATGCAAACAGGCCAGGGAGGGGAGCATGCATAAGGTTTGGGGTGAGCATGAAACAGGCAAGGGAAAGGGGGTGAGCATGCATCAGGCAAAAAGGGGGTTTGAGCATGCTTTCGGGCCCAAAGGGAGGGTGAGCTTGCATATAACCCAATGGAGGGTGAGCTGCATACAGGCCATGGAGGGGAGCATGCATAAAAGGAATGGAGGGTGAGCTTGCATAAAAGGCCATGGGGGTTTGGAGCTAATACAGGTAAAGGCGGGGGAGCATGCATACAGGTAAAGGGGGGTGGAAATCCCATACATTTCTACAGACGGTTAGTGTGCATACAGGCCATGGAGGGGAAGCATGCATACAGGCTAATGACGGTTAGTGTGCATATAGGCCATGGAGGGGAAGCATGCATACAGGCTAATGACGGAAATTTTGTGCATACAGGTCTTAGGGGTTTGACCCGTGCCATACAGGCAAATTTGACGAGGGAGCCTGCTTACGGGCCCAAGGGGGGGGCGAGGGGGCTGCAGGCCATGGAGGGCGAGCGGGGCTTGCGGCCCAAGGGAGGGCGGTGCATTACAAATTTTTTTATTTTAAAACAATTTTACCGCTAAACCAGGTTCTGTACTTCCCGGGGGTGTCTTTAAATTCTTCTGATAATTTTTTAAATTTATGTCTGAAATTTTTCCCAGAGAGCATTTGGGGTAGGACCCGGTTTTTAAGTGAAATGATATTCTTTCCACTTTCGTATTATGGCCCCAACAGTACTCACTGGAGCCATCAGTATGTTTTGTAACAATAAGATTGTGAAGGTCTTGAGGCAGCTCACTGGTTTTACTCATCATGAGATGTTTCTTGTGTGGCACCTTGGTAATGAGACACCTTTCAATAAGCCTTAAAAACCAGCTGATTTTATTTTTCACTAAGTGCCCAAAAATTGCTTTCGATTTACAGTTTAAAAATTTCAGTTTGGGGGGTGAAATAACTTTCCAGACCTTTTTGCAACTCTCTTTTTTTAATGTGTTATATACTTTTTTCCTGGTTTTTTCCCTCTTTATTACACAAAAATTGGGTTTATGAACAAAAAAAAAGGAAAACCCCCCGCTTCCCAACTCAAAATTTAAAAAAAATAAAAAAAAAGTTAGTGCTTTTTTTAAATGTCCCACTGGGCAACATTCAGCTCCCCAAAAGAGCCTTTCTCAAGCTTGTTTTTCATTTTAAAAAAATTTCTGTGGGGGAAACATTTTTCCCTTTTTTTTATTATTAATCCATGAGGGAGATTTTACCTCTTGCCCCCATCCTATATTTTTGTTGGGAGGTATCCCCTGTTTTTCCTTTTTTTTTAGTTTTTAAAACTTCTATGGTTTGATTCGTCCCCCCTGTGTGGATTCAGGGGGTTTTTTACCGAAAACCCGGGGTGAAAATTTTTCAATAAATAGCATCTTTAGAAATATACATACTTCGAAAATTGGTGACATGTGCAATATATATATATAATATTTTTATTTATTTATATTTATTTAAAAAATTTTTTTTTAAATAAAATTATTTATATTTAAAAAATTTATTTTTAAATATATAATTTTAATATCCCCAAACCTTTTCCCAAAATTTTGGGGTCCCCTTAAAATTTTCTTATTTTTGAAAGAAAAGCATTTTTTTTCAATTAAATGAAAAATTTGATAAATTAAAAAATCCACTCTAAAACATTGTTTAAAGTGGTTTAAAAAACTTTTCCCAGCTGCAAACGTCTGGTTGTTAATGCAAATTTTCTACAAAAGGTTTTTAAGGGGCCCCTTTCCAAAAAAGAAACACTCCCCTTTTGGATATTTTTTACACCCCTTTAAAAACCCTTGTGCAAGAATTTTTGCACAGTGAAAACCCGTTTTGCTAATTGGAAAAAGTTTTTAAAAAAAAAAACCCCTTTCCCTTTTTTATACTTGGAATCTGGGAAAATTAATTTGTTGGTTCAAATTTAAACCCCCCAAAATAGCCGGGAAAAAAAGAGCTTTCTTTTGAAAAATCGAAGTAATTCTTGTTCTAAAAGATGAATTATTTATTTTATCGAGGAAAATTTCCAAAAAAAGAAGATTTCCTACAACAGTGTTTTTCTACTCCCTTCGGAGGGAGACCCCAAACAGGGCCTTTTAAACCCGGGGTAAAAAAAGAGAAGGGCGGAAAGGGCCCCGCTGCACAACTGGGGCAACCCAAAAACAAGTTCATTAGAGTCTCTAGTTTTAAAAATCGACCCCCACCAGGTCCTCAACTGGCAACTTCAAAAAATAGTAAACCCCCAAAAAGCCAGGCCCCGCTACAGTGAAAAAGGGCCCCCAAAAAAATCCCCGGGGGGGCTGGCCCTTCAGGGGAAAAAGTGGCCAAAAAAAAAAAGCCAAAATCTATACGGGTAAAAAAAAGGAAAATATTAATATGGGGGTAAAGAACACGACATTGGAGAGAAGAAGATTTTGGAAAAAAATGTTTGGGGGGGAATCGAAGTTTGTGGTGTTTTGGGTCAAACAGAAAACATTTTTTGAGACCAGAAAAACTGGAAAAAAATGCTGGAAGAATGCCTGATGCCATTGTTCCCAAACGTGGGGGGAGGGCATGTAAGGTTTGGGGTTGCCGGCGCCATTGTAAAACATGGTGGGGGTCATTTTGATGTTCTGGGGTTTTTCTTTGGTGTGGTTTTAAAATGAGGAAAGGGGAAAAAGGTAAAAAAGGGGGTTTTTTTAAAAAGGAAAAGGTATCAAATCCCCTTTTGCAACGCCATGCCCAAAAATGTGGGGGGGGCCCCTTAATTTGGGGCCCAAAAACATTCTGCAACAGGAAAATGAACCCCAAAACCCCCCTCCAAATTTCTGACAAGAACTATTTAGGGAAGAAGCCGGCGCTGTTATTCTATTGGGAAAGGAAATGGCCGCACAGCACACAGAAACTCAACCCCATTGAGCTTTTTGGGGGACAAACTTGACCGTTTTGTTTGCAAAAAGTGCCCCTTTAAAACCAAACCAACTTGTGGGAGGGAAATTCCCGGAACTTGGGGGGAAATTTTTTTCTAGATTTTAACCCCAAAAAAATTAACAGCTTTGAACGCCAAAGGTCTGCAAGCGGGGAAATTTCTGCAAAAGGGGAAAATTCTCTGACGAAAGCAAAGTTTGAAAATAGAAAAATTTTTATTACAAAAAAATTTATTATTTTTTAAACCCTGTCAATGTCTGGACAAAAATTTTTCAAAATCATTTTTATAAATAAAAGTATGTATTTCCCGGGGGAAAACACAAAATTGTTGGGGCCCCAAATTTTTTGAAGGTTTGTGTGTGTGGGGATTTTAAAAAAATTTAAATATATTATATATATATTAAAATTATTATTTTTTAAATAAATATAATATATTTAATATATATATATATTAATATTTTATTTTTTTTAAAATATATATTTTATTGGAAGGGCAATTCGGTGTTCCCTATTTCTGCCCACTAGTTGGAGGTATCCCCGAGTTCTCTATGCAACATGCCACCAAGGATACCGGGCCTTTGGGGGGATAAGAGCCACCCGCATATATTGTCAGCTCACTTGTGGTTGGCAATGGAGTAGTTTTAGTGTGGCTTTCCAGCCGTTCCTGGGTGGTCTTATTGGGAGTAACATGTGTTGGGGCGTTCATAAGTGTCTACCAGTAACCCCAGCAAAAAAATGTGAAACCGGGTAGTGGCCTGAAGTCGCAGGTAATGGGGCCCCCGGGGGATAGCCTCCAGTTCTGTGTGACTCTGTTGTTCCCGAGAGGAAAATCTGTTTCAGTGTGCACCCGGGGGGGAAACTGGAGAATCCGGGGAATAACCCTTTTCTAAATGTGTGAGGAGACCAGGTTAATGAGGGTGTGTCTGTGGGGATACCCCAGCAGTTTTTGTTTGCTCTTTTTGGTCCCAGAGAGATTTTTGCCTGCTTAAGGGGAAAACTCTGCAAGTGTTTTGCCTGTAGAAAAAACAGTTTCCCAGGAAGGTGATTGTTTCTGCAGGGAGGGTTCATCCTGAGGAGGTCGTGGGTAGCAGAGTCCCCCTGGTAGGAACCCAAAAGTGACACCTGGGAAAGAGGCGGGCTTCGGGTTAAAAAATTTTAAGGCTGTATTGACCCAAGAGACAGAAGAGGGTAGGGGGCCCGGGGGTTGGGGGGAAGAGAAGTTTGGGTTCTTTATGATCCGCAGCCAAACAGGTGTAGGTTTGGTCTTAGGTGCCCCCCTTTTGGGGTTCGGGTGGTAGTAACTGAGAGGGGTGCTGTCTTACTGCTTCCTGTGCGGTAGTGTTTTGTTGTGGGGATAACCAGGGGCCTTTTGCTTATAGGAGACCAAATTAGTGAAGCACAATGCCCAAAGGGACCCCGTGTTTGGGAGAATGTTCAAGGCATGTAGTGTGGGGTTTGGGGTTTTCGGGTACCTGTGTTTGCAGCATGTGGGTGAAAATGGGGAAACCTTGCAGCGAGGGGCATACGTGTGCCACCCGTTAAGTGGCAGTAAAATGTCTGTGGCGTTATGAGTTGGCCGGTATGAGCCCAGGGGTGCAGGGCCGGGCGATGGGTAGGGAGGGGGTAGGCGTCGCCCAGGGCGCCCACTCGCCCGTCCTAATGGGGCAAATCGGGGCCCCGGGGCCCCCGCCCTGTCCGGCCGCTGCCCTGGGCTGGGCGGCGGCCGGCCTCTTTTGTGTATGTGCGTCCGTGGGGCGCAATAGAGTTGCGGGTTCTGCGGAGCGGAGCGAGCGCTCCCTGCCCCGGTGTCGGACCGCACCCCGGGGGATCGTGGATCCCCCCGGTGCTGCAGGGGGACAAAGCGGGGGCGGGTCCTCATAGCGTTTAGGACCCCCCGCGGCCCGTTGCGGCCCCGCCCGGCAGGTCGCGATGAAGTGATGTCATCGCGACGTGCCTGTCCTCGGGCGACGCGTTCTAGGCGTGCGCCCGGGAGGCCCGGGGGAGCGCTGGCGTGGAGGGGGTGATGACTCATCCGTCTCCGTGTCGGACAGAAGGGAACGCGCGGCCGGGGGAAAAAGGGAACCGCGGCCGGGGGACAGAAGAGGAGGGGGCGGCGGGGGAAAAAAGGGGGCGGGGCCGGGGGGCGAAGAGGAGCGGCGGCGGGGGCAGAGGTAAGGTGGTTTAAATGTTATTTTTTTGCCGCCCCGTAGCCCCTTTTACGCCTGCTGGGGGGCTCCAATTCACCCGCCGTGGCCCCCCAAAGCCTGCCCGTGGCCCCCATAGCCCTTTTCCTGTGGCCCCCTTTCGCCTGCCTGTGGCCCCAAGCCCGCCTGTGGCCCCTATATGCTGCCGTGGCCCCATCGCCGCCTGTGGCCCCTATACGCCCCGCCTTGGCCCCTATGGCCTGCCTGTGGCCCCAAGTTTCTGTGGCCCCATAGTTGCCGAGCCCCATCGATGCCTGTGGCCCCTACGCCTGCCTGTGGCCCCATAGCCTGCCGACCCCCATACGCTGCCTGGGCCCCATCGCCTGCCCTTTGGGCCCGATACGCCCGCCGTGGCCCCTATAGCCTGTGTGGCCCCCCAAAAGCCGCCTGTGGCCCCCCTACACCTGTCTGGGCCCCCATCGCCCGCCCTGTGGCCCCCATACACCTGCCGAGCCCCATAGCCTGCTGGCCGCATAGCCTGCCTGTGGGCCCCTAGCCTGCCGTGGCCCCTAATTCTGCCTGTGGCCCCATCGCCCGCCTGAGCCCCCCTATCCTGCTGAGCCCCCTAAGCCTGCCTGTGGCCCCCCCAATGCCTGCCCGAGCCCCCATACGCCTCCCGTGGCCCCATACGCCCTGCCTAAAGTGCCCTAGTCTTATACCTGCCTGAGAGTGACCCCAATTTATACCTGCCGAGGTTTACTTATCTTTATACCTGCTGAGTGCCTTATATTTTATACCCACTTGTCTAAGGGGGCAATATTTATACCTGCTGATGAGGGACATATATACATTCCCGCCTGACTGAGCGGAATATCTATATACTGTCAAAAGAGGGGGTTATATACCTAAATTAAGGACTTTTTTTGGAAAGGGAGGATTCTAAGTATTTGTGTCAAATCTGCAGGGGGGCGGTATTGGCGGGAGCAATCGCTGAAGGTGGGACGGATGGAGAAGAAAAGGGAAGGTGAACGGCTGTCAGAAAAGGTCTCGGTGAGTCATAAATGTAATAGTGTAACATTATTTATCTGCAGAGCGTCTACTACAAATAGATCTACCCCTTTGGTCCCTGTATGGCGGTGGTATATGTAATCAGGCCTGTGTACAGCTGATGTCACATGTGGGGTCTGGAGGATTTTTGACTTTAAGTAATGATAGTTTTGGGTCTTGGTTTTTTAGGAGTGTTTTTAGTAACAAACTTTGTCTGGGAGATTTGCCCATGTATCGGTGATTTTTTGTGACTGTTTTTAGGGGTATTGACTGTAACGGAGGGGGAGAGATTTTTAAAAGCAAATTTTTCAGGGGTGATTTTCATTGTGCAGCGCTGCTGAGGAGTGGGGGGGAGCTATGTGGAATATGCAGAAAGTTTGGGCAGGACCCCCGGCGAGGGGCGAGGGGGAATTAGTGTGGGGGGCATTTTTTGGGGAGCGAGGGGGGGGGGCCATTGGGTTATGCCTGGGACCAAAAAAGCCCTTTTCCCCCCCCTGAGGCTGAGTGTTTTTTGGGGTAAATTTTGTCTCGCCCCCGAGATGTAGCGGGGTGTTGCCGGGGAGCAACAGGTACCAAGGGGGAAAAGGGGGAAATGTGGGAAAGTTGGATGTCTGATGCTGTCCCGCAGAAATCAGGGGGTATGTTTCTGGGGGTTATGGAAAGGTGGGGGAAAAACCCCGGGGAAAAATTTTCCCCTGCTTCCCTTAGAGAGAAGTGCAATATAAGCTGTGTGAGTCAGATTCCCTCTGTTGGAGTTTTGATCCTGGAGGAAGGTTGTGCGAGGTGAGAAAGCCCTGCGGGCTTTATCAGAGGGGAGGGGTATGTGACAGGGCAACTACAGGTAGTTACCTATTTCTGCCACTAGGTGGAGTTATACCCGAGTTCTCTATGCAACATGCCACCAAGGATACCTGGCCTTGGTGGGATAAGAGCCAGCCGCATGTATTGTCAGCCTCACTAAGTGGTTGGCAATGGAGTAGTATTAGTGTGGCTTTCCAGCCGTTCCTGGGTCGGCTCTTATAGGGAGTAGACAATGTGTCTGGTGGGCGTCTACTCCCCATGGTCCAGGCCAGGATTTAGATAGGGCTTGGTTTTCCTATAAAAGGCTTGGGCCTTCAGGTATACAGGGGGTGTGGTTCGTTTCCTGGAAGTGGAGCGACGGAGAGCTGAGGAGAGGCTCTTACCCCAGAGGCTTGAGGCCAGCAGGTGGCTGACCTCTGAAAGCCTAAACCAGTGGAGACTGGTGAACGGACTATGTCTGACTGGACTTTAGGTCCAGACCCTATGTAGAGAGGGACGCTACATGTGTAGTGAGTGGCCAGACGGCCAGGGTTTTGTTTACCTGTGTTTTCTGTACAATGTGTGCTGTGCTTAAGAAATAAAGCTGGTGGAAGCCAGACTGAAGAAACCCGGTGTCCAAGTGCCCTATGTGAAAGTGCTAACCGTTCTACCAAAGGACGGCGGTCCAAGAGCGGAATATCCCCTGGGACGACCCAAGATGGCGGCCGGAGGCATGTGAGTTGTCACAATATATATATATATATATATATATATATATATATATATATATATATATATATATATATATATGTAACATATACATATAAGCAGTACACATAATAAATATACACATAAGTAATACACATAATTGATCTGTGGTGAGGAGGTATACATAAACTATTCATAGTCACTGAATCCATATGTATACCCTCTCTGGTCATAAACCATATATTGAGGGCGGGGGTAACAGATTATCGCCATACCACAACGTTTGACATGGGGTCTGGGGTTTCATCTCCTTCAAATAATGTTATATGAAGGTCTGTCCATCCGACCCTATCATACCTTCAAACCACATCACAATGTGTCAATCAAGGGACACAGGATAATTAGATACTTTTTGTTCTGCCCCCTCATCACCTTATCAGCCAGTCAGGGACAATAAATTACCCTAATGATCTGATGGGCAGCTCTGAAACCTGAACAGTCGGTTCAGGTTATAAAAATATAGTTTCAGTAGGAAACTGGGCTCACAGCCTGGGGTTCAGTCATCAGCTGAGCTGCGTCCCAACTCCTTCCTTGCCCCAGGACAGAAGATAATCTACATTGTAAGTGTTAGGTGTTTTCTGCAATGTATCCCCTTTACTTTTATAACTGTATTGCCTGTATGTATGTCATCTTATTTTATCTTTATTTTGGTATTCTGTAAGCACTGTACCTTTTTTCTATTAAAGCTTTAAACTTTAATAAGTTTGGTCCTTGTTTACTCTAAGAATCCATAGCCTTGATTATAGTGTTTAACGCTGTGACTGCTGAGTAGCAGTGTTTAATTAGAGTGTTTTAACCGTGCAAGTGCTTGCAAATGGTGTTTGTGGGTGACGGTGTCCTTCCCTCTGATTTTGATTACTGATGAAGGTGGTGGCAGTGGATATTTTGGGGTACAAATTTCCAATAGAAAGACGGATTTCCAACCATAAAATGTAATCTTTATTTATAACTCTTTAAAAGTTGTACAGTGTGGCAATAAGATAGGACGGAGACAGGGAAAAGGTCTCTCACAACCTACGCATTTCGAGTCTGCAATAGATAATTCATGCCTCAGGGTATGAATTTGTCCATTTCAATTATCCTGAATTCTTCTCTAGGTCTTTGTGTTTAATTAACCCCTTAAGCCCCAGGCCTGAAAAGTAGTTAATGACCAGACATTTTTTTTAGTTTTTGACTCCTTGCGTTTCAACAGTTGTAACTTTTTTATCTTTTCAATGACACAGTTGTATGTGGCCTCGTTTTATTCAGAACAAGTTGTACTTTATGGGGGAATCGTTTAAGTTCGCTTAGAAATTATTGCAGGACTTCCGGGGGCGGAGCTACCGAGAGTAGCCGCATTTTAGAAGAGCTCCTGATATTGTGCCTAAATTAAACATTTCTGGGGCATTTATTACACCCAATTTGTGCCCAGGGACCGATTGAAGCACAGCTCGACGGGTCGAGGACGGCCAGAGAAGGACAAATCCCCGGATAGTCTAGGAGCCAGGTTTGCTCCGCAACCCGAAACTGCTAGCTGCGGCGGACTGTGACCAGCAGCGCTCCGGATAGGAGGAGGAGAAGCCGGGACGAGCCTGTGGGTTTCGGCAACAGTCAACACCCGAAGACGACCCCCACTTACCTTGCAGGGAGGAAAAATTGGGCGAGGTGCGCAGCAGCGTCGGTGTGCCGAGGACGGCGAGAGCGGAGGACGCGGAAGCCGGGAGGAGTCCTGCGCAGTGCCGGAGGCCGGGACGGTTGGTGACGGCCAGAGGTGGTGAGTGAGGCGCACTCCCTGGCTCCGGGAGGTGACGACGAGTGGTGTGGACGGAGAGACCTGCGGAAGGCCGCGCGTGGACCTCGTGCATCCCTGTTGTGGAGGACGGCCGTGGCGGAGTGGAGTTGGCTGGTTACGCGGTGAAAAGACCCTACCCACACACCGGGAAACCGGGTGGAAGAGCGGAGGAGGTGGCGGCAGGTGGTGGAGGCCTCCGAGAATTGGGCATTAGCTAAAGCGGCCCCCACGTGGCGGTGGGACTGTCGGCCATCTTGGTGGAACTGTCGGCCATCTTGGCGGGACTGCCGACCATCTTGGCGGAACTGTCGGCCATCTTGGCCTTGTGTGGCGTGGACTCCCCGGCACCAGGGAGACTTGGGAGGCAAAGCTGCCCAGCACCCATTCGTGCTCAGGCTGAGCTGAAATAACATTAACCACCTGCAAAACCGGTTAGCGAACACCCTAAATCATAGGGGGTGATGTTTGGGGAGTGAGGAACTTACCATCGCAGTTACTTGCTACTGGAACTATCTCTCCTCCCCCCTCCCCCACTTCCCTTAACAGCGCCTTAGAGGTGGCGGGACACTGATAAATCTGAAGTGAATGTCCTCTGGCGCTTTTATCTTTTTGCTAAATGTGTTCATGATAGGCAGTGCTGGACGCAACGGGACGAGCAGCGCCTTTTGGCTATCCAAATCTGCATTGAGGGGGCGCAGGGGTAGTGACAACCATCTGCTTTGGGCTCCGGGACTTGGATCTTGATCATTATATGGTGTGGACCATTGCTGTGCCTCAAGGTAGTAGGGTGCTGAAGAGACATTGTTGTGGAATAACACCCTAATACCGGGTCTGGACTGCCTGATTTTGCTGATCTCACCATCCTTCTTCTAACCGTGGGAAGGAGTCCCATACTGTGGCTTAGCGACAGTTAATACTCTTCTTGTAATCCCAAACTTTTTCTAAAAAAGTCCACGCTTCCAGGCTCTAAACGCTAGAGGGAGGCAGCAGTCTGCACTTTGCCCAATTGGTAACGTGGATACCTTAAATTTCTCTGAAAACCTGCTGAATCACTGTAGGCATGTAATACATAAGCAAGTAGCTAGTGGTGATTTATTACTTTATTGATATGTGACATTTTTGACATTATCCTTGTCTTTCCCGAAACTCTTAACAACACTCTCCAACCTCCTCACCCCTCTGTAAAGGAGGGATGGACATATATCTATCTAAAATTCATTCAAAAAGAAACACACACCAACACGCGTCCTCACCCACTGTAGCGGCCCCTCCAAAAAAGGCTATGGCCTCTAACACGTCAAAAGGAACCACTAAGACTCCAAAAAATAAGCCCCTTACTACGCCTCAGGGCACTCCCCCGAGAGCCGCAATGGAGAACTCTGCCTCTCCAGGACCATTTTTGGGCGATACGGATACTCCCAATACAACATCTCCATCGAGTTCGATAGGGCCCCCACGGGTTTGGGCTGTTTTATATTGTGCTATGCCCAAGGATCTCCGTTCTAATGCCCATGAAGAACAAATGATTTGAGGCCCTACATACTTCAATTTTTTCTCCCTAAAAATTGATTAAAGCAAATGCGAGAAAATAGTGGAGTTTGAAAACAGGTGACATCTTGGAAGTTACCACTTTACTGGGAAAACAGTACTGCGCAGGCAAGGGAAACTAGGCGGCATTAAGAATGGATCGAAAATCTGGAAAAAACGTGCGGGGGAATACCTTGCTTTGTAGGGGGGTCCAGGTCCATCTCGGGGGAAAAAACCCGATAACCCTTTTTTGCAGACAAACTTCCCCCAAAGCGTTGGGATAGACTTCCCCCGAAAGTTGTCATTGAAAAAAAACACGTTCGGAACCGCGAGGCAGGAAGGGGGGAAAGGAAAGTGGACCCCCGGGTAAAAGAAAAAAATCTTAATGGGCGATCGGAGCAGGTGTTAAGGGGTACAGGGACGCGCACCCTTTCCATGATGGTAATAAAATCTTGTGTTTTTAAGATTTTCTGCAAACGTGGCCCAAAAAGAAAGCTTTTACCCCCGAATGCGGATCTTAAAAGGGGGGGCAATAAAATTTCAGCCATGTACCCGCCCCAAAACTGAGGTGGATGGGGGAAGGCAAAACTGTTTTTGAGGTCCTGCTAAACCGACGTCATTTCTATTGGGAGGGTTAGCTAGAAAGTATTTTTTACATTGGGAGACAAAAGGGAAAAAATTTTGGATTAGGGATCCTTTGTTTTTATTGCGCAATGATTTTGAAAAAATTGATGTTCTTTAGTTTCCCGGGCCGAATCTCGGGGGCCGAATTTATTTTTATTTTTGGTTTTTGTAGTATTGTTTTGTAATTGTTGTGTCTTTTCTCCCCGGGGCCCCCCTCTATAGCCATGGTTGGGTGGTGGTGGCTTGGGCCCCTGCTTTTAGCAGCTTAGGACAGGAAGGTGTTCCCATGTCGCTGGACGGTGGGGGAATGGAAATTTAAGGAGATGAAAAAATTTTAAGGGCGGGGATGAGTGGTGTAATTGACGGGTAGAACAAAAGGAATGGTCGTCTGGAAGAAGGAAACCAATTAAAAATGATTTCTTGGGTGTGGCGGGTCAACCCTATTAAAAAAAGAAGGGGAGTGTACATCTGAAAGCTTTAAACCCCCCAAATATATTTTTCGAAGAAAAAAAAAAATTGAAGGAAGGTAAAACTGTGGGGCGCGATGCCCCTTTGGTTGGGAAACCGCATATGGCTATTTTTCATCAAAATCGAGGGGGTGGGGTTTTATTTCAAAAGGGCTTTGGTTATTTGATAGAAGAAGAGTAAAAAAATAAGGGGGTAGATATATTTACTAAAGTACTTTTAAGGGTACCCCTTTTTGCACGGTAAATGTATACGCTCAAAAATTTTCTAAACAATTTTTTGTCAAACAAATTTTTTTATGTCACCCGGGGCGGGGGACAAATGTTATCTAGGAGGTGTTTTTAAAGCAATCGTGTCCTTTTTGGAAGATCTGATCCAATGGCCATATCTCCAGCTGCTAGGAATTTTTGAATCTGGCAGAAAAAAATGCCTTTGTGTTTCCCCAGCGCACCCTAAATTTGGGAGCAAAAAATTTTTTCTTCTATCCTCGGTTCATAAAAGTTATAGAAATTTATTATTTTTCATTTTCTGAGGTTTGGGAATTGGCTTGGTTCCCCGGTTCATGCAAGCTATTTCGGATCATGCCCCCGTCCATTTCTGATTTGCGTCCAACGCCAACCCAAAAGCGGTTTTGCCCATTCCCCGGGGTTATCTGCGCAATCGGAGGATTTTAAGTCCTTCTTACAAGGTCCATTGGATAATTACATAGATGATAATCTGGCACAAATAGAGAATGTCCCTTTGTTCTGGACTGCTGCAAAAGCAGTTATGAGGGGCCATATTATCAATTATGTCGCGGGTAGGAGAAGTGAGGTGTAAATCAAATTTGAAAAACTGCAGGCCACCCTATTGTTGGCACAAAGAGAATTGGCAAACACTCCTTCTGCTGTCGCAGAAACAACTTATAAAAAGGCCAAGGCGATTCTGGAATCTTTTGTGCAGAGCCAAGCTAATTGGTTAGTTAAACTTAACCAGAATAGATATTTTAGGGGGGCGAATCGGGATAGTTGGATGTTGGCACAATTGGTTAGGGCGCAGCATAGCAGACCAGTGTTGGCCCTGGGGGATCCAGCCTCCGCAATACAATACACAACACCAGAAGAGATCTCGAGACTGTTTGTTGACTTCTTTGAAGATCTCTATAGAGCGCCGCCGACTGAGATGGATCAGATAGATTCCTTTCTAGCCGCCGGATCACTCCTGGGCCTTAATGCAGAACAGCAGGCCTTTTTGGATAGCCCAATCACGGCGGAGGAGGTGAGGAAAGCCATAGCATCCTCATCTAATAAGAAGTCGTCTGGGCCGGATGGCTATGGCAATGAATTTTATAAAATTTTATCAGTTGAAGTGATGCCAACATTAACTAATTTATATAATGCAATATATCGGGGTCAAGGAGCAATGGAACTTTTTGCGGAATCACGTACGATCTTACTCCCTAAACCGGGCAAAGACCACACTCTAGTCAAAAACTACAATCCAAAAGCTTTGCTTAATAGTGATTATAAATTCCTAACCAAAATTTTAGCGACTCAACTTCAGACATTTCTCCCAAGTATAGCACATCTGGCTCAGAGGGATTTTGTACAGGAACGCCAAGCAGTCAAAAATATTTGGACAGTGTTGGGGGTGATGGTGAGGGCCTCGGAACCTTCTTCAGATATCCTGATGCTTCAAAGCTTAGATGCTGAAAAAGCATTTGACAGGGTTTCGTGGCCCTTTCTGTCTGCTTCTTTGTTAAAAAGAAATTTTGTCCCTATCTTTAGAAGTTTCATTTCCTACATCCAGGAAGGTTCATCTACCAACCTTTTAATTAACGGGTTACTAACTCCCCCTATAGACATGTTTAGGGGCACCAGGCAGGGCTGTCCGCTATCTCCATTGCTCTTTTATCTTGCACTTGACCCGTTGTTGTATTATCTAAAGCCAAGTCAGGCCGCGGATGAGAAGCTGGAGGATTCTCCGATTGTGGACATAGTGGCGTTCGCTGATGATGTGCTGGTGATTTTGAAAAATCCAAGACACAATTTGCAGAGGGTGTTGCGGATGTTGCAGGAGGCAGGATCCCTTTTGGGGTACCATATCAACATGGATAAAACAAACGCAATGATACTTAAGGGGCCGGCAAAACCTACATGGGCACCATCTTACCCATTTAACTGGTGCACTAATACGATGCCCTACTTGGGAGTATCGATATTGAGACTTCCCACCAGTTTATATAAAAATAAGATTACGCTTTATATAGCTTCGCTAGAAACAAGACTACACGCATGGCGGCAGCTTCCGTTGTCCTATGTGGGTTGAGGAAACCTTATTAAACTAGTAGAATTTCCCAGATTACTGTACCTCCTACACTCTCTTCCACTTTATGTTCAGTGTAAGGATGAGTTACGCATCAATGCGCTCTTTCGTTGCTTCATATGGGGGGGTAAAAGACCTCGGATTCTGTTGATAATTTTGCAGCAGCCCAGAGACAACAGAGGTATTAATTTGCCGAATATTCAGGCATATAATGTGGCCGCGCGTTTTGTTTTGGTTTTTGGCGCAGACGGGTTTGCAAAATTCATCAGAAATATAGGGAAAAATAGGCAGAGAAATTTATTTTTTGGGGAAGATATTTTAGCAAATTTCCACATCTGCCCCTTGCCCCAAAAATTTCCCAGAAATGATTCGGTTAACCCGCTTGTTTTTTAAAACATGGAAGGGTTGGAAAAAAAAATGAGGGGAAACTTTTGGACTAGATCCTCAGGGCCTCTTGTTTCCCCACTTTTTTAGGAAACCCCCAGATTTCCAAAAGGGGGCTCCATGTGGAGGAAAGATGGAATACGGGTTTTTATGACTTGTTAGATAAAACAAAAACATGGGTTTTACAGTTAGAAAAAAACTAAGAAAAAATTTCCCCAGAGGCGGGGGTCCCCTTTTTTTCCCTTACTTGAGTGCTTGCAGCTTTTGTTATGAAGTTGTTTTCCACATTTCATGAAAGAAAAAAGGGGGAAAATTCCACCCAATTCAAAAAATTGCTCAAAAGCACTGGGGGAAAAAGGGGGTTTGGGGACCAAATTCATTTACTACAAAAATTTTTCATGAGCCACTCGCTTTTTCTCCGAATAAAATATGGCATTTTCAAAAGGTGGGCAGGAGACGACCCTAGTTGGAGACAATACTTTGCTCACAGCATTGGCTAATGGGCCTTTAAGTTCTTGGTTTCCAAGAGGTACTGGGAAAGGCCCCTTCAATTTCCCTATGGGGGCTTATTTACCCCAGTCGGGGGGACATCGTAAAGGGGCATTTTTGAAAGCGTAAAATGCTTACAATGTGGTGTAAGGGGCAGTATATTTCACGCTTTTGGGGGTTCCCCCGGGTTAATTTAAAAAAAATTTTTGGGGAAAGGGGGGGAATGCCATTCACAAGAAAACATTTAAACTAATTATGTCCGAAAAAACCCCTGGGGCAAATTTGGGCCCCATATAGACGTTCGGGTGCCCCCATGTGAACCGAGGAATAGAAAAATTTTTGTATTTGATTTTGCAGCAGGCATCAAAAATATTTTGAACCGTGGTTTTACGAGTTCCGCCCCCTTTCAAAGTTTTTTAAAGGGCAAATTTCTTACTTTTAAAAAAATTTGGATTGGGGGGAGGCTTTGGGGTTTAAGAAGGAGACACTTGTTAAAAAAATTTTTTCAAAAGTCTGGGGCAGTTTTACCCCCTTTACCCCCCCAGAGAATAGGGGGGCGTATTAAGGAATTTTTAGCTTTACTGCATGGTTTCAAGAAAGGTGTTAAATGGGCGATGCCACTTTAGGAGAATTTGTGATTTAAACTTGAAAGATGACGAAAATATCAAATTTCAACCCCAAGGCTCGCTATTTGGCGGCCAGGAGTTTGTTTTTTAAACATTTGAAACAAGTTTAAAAGGGGGTTTAGGGGGGGAGTAATATTGAGGGGTTTCATCCCTGTTAATAAAAAGAGGTGGGGGTGGGCTTGGAAAAAGGGGAAGCATTTGTTGATTTTATTTTTTTGTTTTCGTTTGGGGCCAAATTTGGACTTTATGGTTTTTTGCCCCTCGGGGACCCCATGTTTTTTCCCTTTTCTGAGACAGAACTAGTGATGCCCATGAAGCCCAAAGGCTAAGATAAAATTTTTCCGACAACAATCAAAAGTCTAATTTAATGAAGGGTAAATTGCAATCATAAAAATTTTAAATTAGCGGTTAGAGTATATCGAATAAATTTTAAAAAAATTTGGGGCCCTTCTGGAACGGGACTTTGAGATCCAAAAGTAAGGGCTCAAGACAGGGTTTTGTTCAAATATGTTTTTAAGGGTTTTTAAAAAATTAAAAAAAAGGCGATACAGGTACCATGTCCCATGTTCTGAATAGTTGGTTTTCTCAAAGATACCTTGCAAAATGTAAATTCCCCTATGTTTTGAATGTTTTATATACTTTGTGTTGCTTAATAAAGACATTTAAAAGAAATTACTGCAGAATTTTTTTTAAAAAATTTTTTACTTTTTTTTTGTTTTTTACTTTTCCCCACTTTAAAAACCTGTTAGATTAAATTTTACAGGTTATTTTTGGGCCCTGTGGATACCTTTTAAAATTTTGGGTTTTTTTTTTTGTTTTTGTAATGTATGCAAAATTATTTTTTTTTAAATATTTATTTTTTTTTTTTTTTTTATTCATTTTTTTTAAAATTTTTTTATTTTTTACTTTTTTTTAAAATCCCATAAAGGGAGAAACCCGTTTTCTTTTTTTTTTTTTTTTTTTTCACTTTGTAATTTTTATTTGGCCCTTAAATTAAAATATGCTTAAAACCTTCATTCTGTGTCCTTTGACCCCAAAGGAAATTTTTCAAAGGGAAAACACCACCCGTGTCCCCGGGCCCCTGGCTTCTCAAAGAAGCTCTGGGGGGTATCTAGGTTCCCCCGGGGGTGACTGTGCCGCCCTTCCCCAGCTTGTCGGGTCACCAGGTGTTCCCAAACACCCCAAAAGAGCGTGGAACCCTTTGTTGCGCTGCCCGGGAAGCACCGCCGCAAAACAAAGGGTTTTTAAAGGGTTTCCCCCAATCCCCCTGCTCTTAGGGCTTCGCTGTGTTCAGGCGGGGTAGTACCGGGGGGCCCCCAAAAACCTATGTCTGCAGCCACGCCAAAAAAAGTCGTGCGGGCGAACACCCCGCCCAGCCGACGGGCCAAAAAAACCCGGGGCGGGGGGTGGGTTTTTTTAAAGGGGTTTGGGGCCCTGTTAAAATGGCTTATTCAAAGCCATAATTTTCGGGCCCCGGGTTCCCCCCTGCAATACGGCCCTTTAATTAAAGGGGCGGGGCGGGGGGCGCGGGGGGCGGCGTGCCCACTGGCCCCCTAGGGCTTGCATTATCCCCGGGGCGTTTTTGCGCCTTTTTTAAAGTGCATATCACTTTTCCCCGACCCGGCGGGTTCGACGGCGGGGGAAAGAAGCGACGGAAACCATGTTCTCTTGAGAAAGGGGGATTAAACCCTTTTTTAACCCGCGAAGGATTGGAACCTTTCTGAAAGCGAAAAAACCGGCGCGCCCCAGTACAGCTCCAATCCGCGCCGGAAAAAAAAGCCGTTTTGAACGGGCCTTTTAAAGTCCCCCACCTTTTTTATGGGGAATTTTTAAATTTCTCTATACCCGAAAAAAAAAAATGTCTGTAAATTTACCTTCATTTTTTCTCATTAAAGTGTTTTGTAGGGCCCCCCTTTCTTGAGTCCCTTTTATTGTTTTTGGGTGCCCCCAATGTGCTTGCAAATTTTGCCCTTTTTAAATTTTTCGAACCGATATTTAAAATTGGTTGCAAGCGTTTCAGTATATCGCATATAAATTTCATTTGGGGGTATCGCAATTTTAAAGAACTTTTCTTATGGGGGTAAACTTTATTGTTAAACTTATTGACAAAATTTGTCTTTTTTTCTCTTAGGACACAAATATTACACCTTGCCCATGCACATTTAAAGAAACCTTGTTGTGACAACTAGTGTTGAGCGATTATTATCGACAAAGTTGAAATCGGCACAGTTTTTATGTTTGATCAAAATTTTTATGATCAAGGCGATAATTTAGGTTATAAATCCTGTGCCATCAATCTATTAAGATCGCGCAATTTTCGGCGCTTACTGTTCATTTTGGCAGCCAGCAAAACAGCTTACAGAATTTAGAGCAGGGGAGAGATGTGTGCTGGCAACGTCATGACTGGCGATGTGTGATGGTTCTGACGATTGGATGAAAATTACAATGACCTCGTCTTTCCATAGACAGCCCTTCCTGTTCGCCCTCTGTGTCTCTCAGCGTCTCATAGCAGTAGGGGGACATGCGCTCCTGCCTGTGTCCAACTAGCTCAGCGAAATTATTTATTTTCACAGAGTAAAGCTCTACTTGTTTAGCTGTGGATCCTTACAACTTAGTTAGATTACTGATCTGGAAGCATTTTATGTAGTTAGGTAAGAGAAATTTTAAAGGAGCATTCTACCGCTCGTAAAGTACGGTGGGGGGTGCGGGGGGGGAGGGGGCCCCGCGGGCGAAACCAGAAAAAGCTCTATATAAGAATTACTGGATATATAAAGTTACAAAGACTTAGTGTGACATTGCACTGCAATAGCTTTATTATTAACAGGTTCTTCTATTGTAATATTTCACTGGATTTTGGGCATGCATGAACTTTATATTAGGATACACATCTTTTCTAGTAATGAAGAGTCTCTTTGTTAGGTGCATAAACAAAATAAAAAAAACTCCACTATAATTATCAGTATTATTTCTGATTAGGTGTTCATTTTCAATTTTGCCCATTCCACCTTTGTTGATAATATTCCACCTGGCAGTTAAATAAATTAGAACTCCAGCAATTTTGTAGTCACCAGAGGGTTGATAGGTGGCCAACAATACCGTGTATTATCCGATTTAAATTTCAGATACATGTTTTTTTACTTTGGGCGCAGTACAGCTTTGTTCTTTGGGCACCTGTGCATTATTGTGAATACTGCAATTTTGTAGTTCACCACAGGGGAATTGATAGGTGCCAAAAAAAAATACCTTTATATTATCCGAATACACTTACGAATTACGTGTTTTTTTTTTTACTTTGGCGGCATCTACAGGCTCTTGTTCATTAGTGCACTCTTGCACTTAAATGGAACTACAAGCCAAATTTTGCTAAGTCACCACAGGTGGAATTGATAGGTGCAATAAAATACCTTTTATTATCCGAATACATTTAGATACGTGTTTTTTTTTCACTTTGGCGCAGGGCCCCAGCTTTGTTGATGATCTACTTTGCAGTTAGTAAACTTTGAATACAGAAATTTGTAGTCGCCACACGGTGAATTGATAGGTGCCAAAAAATACCTTTTAATATCCCTGAATACATTTACAGATAAGTGTTTATTTTGACTTATAGCGCAGATACCAGCTTTTGTTCATTGGGCACCTTGACACTTAAATGTGAATACCAGCAATTTTGTGAGTCACCACAGGTGAATTGAAAGGTGTCAAAAATACCTTTTATTATCGAAATACATTACTGCATACGTGTTTTTTGCACTTTTGCCCAGTCCAGATAGTCACCAGATCTTGATGATGAGCCACCTTTGCTCAGTTAAAATTTGAATAACAGCAATTGTGTAGGTTAACAAGGTGAATTGATAGGTGCCAAAAAATACCTTTTACCTTGATCCGAATACATTACAGATACGTGATTTTTTTTTTGACTTTGGGCGCACTAACAGCTTTGATCATGAGGCACTTGCACATTATATGTGAATACTGCCAATTTTGTAGGTCACCACAAGTGAATTGATTAGGGTGACCAAAAAATACTTTTATTATCCGACATTACATTACAGATATGTGTTTTTTGGGACTTTGGCGCACTACAGCTTTGTTCATTGAGGCACCTTCGCACTTTAAATGTGAATAAAGCAATTTTGTAGTCACCACAGGTGAATTGATGAAAGGTGCCCAAAAAATACCTTGTATTATTCGAATACATTACAGATACGCGTTTTTTGCACTTTGCCCAGTCACAGATTTGTTGATTGATAGAGCCATCCTTGCAGCTTAAATATGAATCCAGAATTGTGTAGTTTCCACAGGTGAATTGATAGGTGCCAAAATATACCTTATATTATCCGAATACCATTACAGATACGTGTTTTTTGACTTTGGCGCACTACAGCTTTGTTATTGAGGACATTGCACTTAAAGATGTGAATACTGCAATTTTGTAGTCACCACAAGGTGAATTGAAAAGGTGCCAAATAATACCTTTTATTATCCAAATACATTTCTGATACGTGGTTTTCACTTTGGCGCAAGGCCAGCTTGTTGATAGATCTACTTTGCAGTTAAAGGTGAATACAGAAATTTTGTTTATGATTTGTGTGGAGATTTGAGAATAGCTGTGATGTGCTGTCTTTTTAATAAGAGACTTTCCAAAACTCTTCCATAACCTTCTACAATTTTTATATTTCTGAACATGGAGCGAAATTCAAGTGGTAAGCGAGCAAAGAGGGGGGTAGGACATGGAGGTAGAAGGTACGAGAGATAGGTGCCTCCTTCCAGTGCTGGCGACAACACGCCATGCAGCGGATCGTACAGTTGCAGGACCGTCAGGCCTGTTCATGCTGGGTTCAGGCCCTTGAATTCATGTATACGAACACTGCGTCGCCATTCTGTCCTTCTGTTGGTTATATGCAACTGCATCCAGCAGTCTTACCTCCTCGTCCTCCCAGTCCAACGGCCACAAATGTCGTCAATCAGCATTTTCAGGCATACGTCCAAACATGGAAGCAGCCCAAATTGTCAACTCGTGTACCCACCACTGTGGATAATTCCATTTTCTGAAGACCCTCTTGATGACAATGCGGTTGGGGTCAGAAGTGAATTGTCAAAGATCAAGAGGCCAAAGAGGTGATTTTCATCTGCTCTGAAGCCCAGTTTACTGATGCCATCAGAGGAGGAGAAGGAAGCTGGTCAATCGGCAAAAATATCCCAGGCGGTCGGCAACGCCTGCAGTCCCTCTTGCTGTTAGCCCGACAGCTCCTGGATGCAGAATTGTCAGGACGACGAAGTCACTGTGTTGATGATGATGATGACGAAATTGCGGATCCAACATGGTCTTTTTTTTTCAGCAGAATTTGCTTGCGAGCGCTTCATCACTGGACGAGGGGAGGAAGGGACCTATGTGGTAGTGTCTACAGTACATGGTTCGCCTCATAAAGGGATGAGGGCGGCGGTCGCAGAAGTCGAAATGATAATGATTCCGCCAGCCGGTCAGCGCAACAACCCCGCTCACTCGGTTATCGCCGTCACAAAAAAGGTCCTGAACCTCTTCTCAAGCCTGGGCCTTCTAGTTGAGCAGCCTCCTGATTCACAGCGATGTCATTGACGCCTTTGCCGGTTAACGCATAAGTAGAGGCAAGAAAACCTTAGGTGGTTATAACCCACCAACCAACGTGTCAGTACATGCAGCAAATGTATGAGTTGAAATGGACGGCGGCAACACTTGGCCAAAAAAAGGCCAGGACACGCGCCGGGCCTCAAACCACTGTCACACCCTCTTGTATCCGCCTCATCCTCCTCCGCCACCACCAAGAGTCCTCAGCTGCCCATTGTATCTCAGAGTCATGATCAGGGATCAGACAGCTTCAGCCTCCTCCGTCGCCCATTTACCACCTGCACCACCTGAGGAAACATACCTACCCCTTCTCCTTCCGCCACAGTTTGACGACCTGCAGCCGTACAGCGGCCAGTCTAGGCTGCCAGCACCTTTCTGGTCTTCTTACAGGTTTGGGAGCAGAAGAAACACTTCTAACCACCAAACCATTCCCAAAGCAAACAGCCTGAATGTCGGCATTGCCAGGCTTTTGGCCTTGGAAAATGTTGACCTTCCGTCGTGTGGACACAGATGGGTTCCGCCACGTCAGGGCCCTTTGTCGCCCCAATACCAGTTGCCGAGCAGCATTCTTTGCCAGAAGTAGAAAAGCCGTTCCCTGCCCTGGCCAGCCACGTGTCATTCAAAAATTTCAAGCGCGTTGTCTGCATCTGTGTCCTGGGGAAAAGTCCATCTGACCACCGACACATTGACTAGTACGAACGGCCAAGGACGCTATATCTCTGAGACAGCTCTCTGGGTGAGCTGGTGTGGTGTCATGGGGGTGAGGGTGCCTAGGACCTCGGCGGCACCACGCTCTTCAAAAACCGCAGCGGATGGTGCAGGGTTTCTTTCCCCAAGGTTCTTGGTGGGCATCACGTGGCCAATAGAAACCAGCGCCGTGTTTGAAATTAATCTGTCTTCGGAGACCGTTCCCACACAGGCCAGGGCTGGTGGACGCATCTCCGCAACGAGGACCGTAAGCGCTGGCTGGGTGCAAGAACCTTGTGCCAGCAATGTGATGTGGGAATCACGGGCCGAAATTGCTGGCCGCCCTTAAGATCGTAGGCTGGAGTACAAACCTTCGCCTGGCACATGTCATGAACCTTGTTGTTCCAGAAATTTCTAAAGGAGCTACCCGGGTCTGGTGGTTGACTGCCTGCTGAGGAAGGATTCGAAGTCTTAAGTTCGCAATTCGCCGTTCGACCTTGCTTTGTTCCTCGCCTGGGCCTGCGTTGCAGCGTCCGTCAGCTCGGCCTCCAGTCAACCGTGCTCATTGTTGACGTGGCAAACACGCGGGATTCCACCCTCCACATGCTCTCCAGCGATTTGGCGCAGCGCAATGCCATTAGCAGTACGAAAGTGACACCATGGCTGGACAAACAGCGGTGCGGACCCGGGGTATTGTGCCAACGAGAGTGGAGGCAGGTTGAAAGACGCTCGCACAATCCTTGCCAGTTTTGAAGAAGCCACCAAAATTGGTCAGTGCGGATCGATGCCATTGTCTAGCATGAGCATTGTGGTCTGATTTAGTTCTGGAACGATCGTTGGGACACTCTGAAACAACAGGTCCCGCCCAGCGACGGGGGAGGAGGAGACGGGACAACAGATGCGGACACGCGAGCCTTTCTCACCCGTCGAATCCACAAGGCTCGACAGTTTCTCAATTTTATCGGTTTCATTTAGGCAGTGGTTCGGGGTCCAAGGGCTATTGCAAGGCAGGCATCAGCTTCAGGGTTGCATCATCTGAGGCAAGTACAGGGCTGTGTTGAAGCAGTGCCAGGGAGGAAGGGAGGGAGGAGGATTCCTAAACACCGACGTTACCGACTACCCTGCTGGAGGAAAGAGGTTGGCGCGGGAATCTTGAGGTGGGAGGAGGAAGATCGAGGAAAGTCAGTTTGCTAGTGCCCTCGACCCAGAGCGCTTGGGAACTATCAAGGCCTCCATCTACTCACCATGAGTGCTTGGATGCTCATTTCCTCCAACATGATCCTCGCATTAAGGCCATTCAAATAAATGAACAAACCTGTTACTGGGTGGGCCCATCCCTCCTGATCCCCGGTATAAAACAAAACTTCAGCACGTTCCTTCCACCCACCCAAATAGAGAGTAAATGCTGGAAATGGAGACCTTGCTGATTGATCAATCTGGAGGGGACATCTGTTGCCGTCTGATACACCGTTCCCCAAATGTAACGGTGGAACAACATCTGAAGACGTGTGGACAGCAGTTAAAGTGCAAAGTAGCCGTAGCGGCAGCAGCAGAAAGCAGGCAAGGTGGCAGAAGGCCTAATGGGTGACCTCTGGCAATCTTTATTTACCACTCCTCACCAACGCACATGCAATGCAGGGCACCAATCCAACACACAGGAGACCAGCTTAAGATCTGGTGCCGATATATGCGTCTCAACACTGTATTTTTTTGTGTTGTTCGGGGACCCAATAGAATTCTGGGTATCCAAAATGGACGAATGGGCCCGAGCTCGCTCGCCACGCCATAGACGGTGTTGTCCTGCCCAAAGCAGCCAAGCGTAATATCTGAGTGGACTACTTCAGCAAGCTGGACGGCGTCATTACAGATCAAAACATCCGTGCTTTCAAGATAATGTGGATCGTTTGACTTTCATCAAGATGAATCAGGGCATGGATCTCTGATGTGTTGTGGCCCCAATTGGCCGATGGGTCACAGATTAGTTGCGGTCTACCTTCACATTCCTCTTCAAACAGAAAAAATGGTCCTCTTCGAAAACTTTTTTTTTTAAAATGATCATTTCTTATGCAATATTTATTCTCTTTTCCAACTGTTCATTTTGCTGGTTTTGCTGTGAGGAGACTGTAAAAGACAGCAAGGGTTCTGACAACACCGTATTCATTTTACCTCTCTTTATTCTTAGGAGTTTTCGCTTGTAAATGGTTTTTTGAGGTTCATGTTTGCTGTGAGATAGCTATAATTCTGATCCTTTGGAACAGAAATGTGGCCTTTTAAATTGGCATTTTCTCTCACAATTTTTAATAGTGGCGAGAAGTCATATTTTTATTAAATTTTTTTTGGGTCATTGTAGCTGTGAGATACAGCTATATCATGGTCCATTTGGAACAGAAATGTGGCTTTTAAGTGGCATATTTCTCCTACACAATTTTTAATAGTGGCTGCTGAGAAGTCATAATTTTATAACTTTTTTGGGGTCATGTTGCTGTGAGAGTACAGCAATAATCATGGTCCTTTTGGAACAGACAATGTGGCTTCTAAGTCGGCATTTCCTCCTCCAAAATTTTTAACAGTGGCTTGAGAAGTCATTTTTATATTTTTTGGGGGTCAATGCTGCTTTGAAATGCAGCAATACTACCCGTCCTTTATAAAAAAAATGTTGTTTCTAACAGACATTTGTTCTTCACAATAGTCCACAAAAGTGGCTCAAGGGTCATGCTTTGAATTTTTGGGGGGCATTTTGCTGTGACATGCAGCTATTACTACAGGTCCTTTTATAACAAAAAAAAAATGTTGTTTTCTAACAGGACATTTGTTCTTCTCAATTGTCTCCTAAGTGGCTCTAAGGGTCATGTTTTGAATTTTTGGGGGCCTTTTTCCTGTGACATGCAGCTATACTACAGGTCCTATTATAAAAAAATGTTGTTTCTAACAGACATTTTTTCTTCACAATTGTCAAGAGTGGCTCAAGGGTGATGGTGCTGTCAAAAAACAGGAATAGGTAGGACACTGTTAATGGACACATATTGCAAATGATTTGTTTTTGCAATATCTTTAACATAGCTATCAATCTCTGTATTGAAACAAGCCATTTAATACAATTAAAAAAGAGAAACAAAGACATGGTGGGATTCAATCCTATTTTAAAAATGTGTTTTCTAGAATTAAACTACTAAAAAACTTGAATGTAAAATATAGCTTGTAAAAAAAATTCCTCTGAATTGTACAATGGAGGTACAGGAAAACTTGACCAGATGTAGGTTATTCAGAGGACATGGAGTATGGAGCACGGACAGAGAACAAAGTACAGAGACAATTTCCTCCAGCACGTTGAGAAAATGAGAAAAGAATGCCAAGAAGAAGGGCACCGGGTGGAACAGGAGCGTTAACCACCAGTATTTCCTAGTGAAGCTCAATTGGTCCGCACTCATACGGGAGGGCAAGCGCCTACCCAGGACAAGGACAGTAAAATGTCCATTGAAACTAAAATGGTGGTTGAAAGACTCCTTTTCCGGCACTTTTAATCTGGGGTCATGCAGGTTTTGGGGCTCATGCTGTGGCCCAGGCCCCGGGTTAGTCTATGTCTAGTGACACTAAAATGGGGGTTTCAAAGACTCCTTTTTTCCGGCACCTTTTAATCTGGGGGTCATGCAGGTTTGGGCTCATGCTGTGGCCCAGGACAGGAAATAGTCAATGTCCAGTGAAACTAAAATGGTGGTTAAAAGACTCCTTTTTCCGGCACTTTTTAATCTGGTGTCATGCGGGTTTGGGGCCATGCTGTGGCCCAGACAGGGATAGTCCTATGTCCAGTGAAACTAAAATGGTGGTTGAAAGACTCCTTTTTCCGGCATTTTTTAAAAAATCTGGGGGTCATGCAGGTTTGGGGCTCATGCTGCGTTCCAGGACGGGGATTTTCCCAATGTCCGGGTTCAAGTAAAATGATGGTTCAAATCATACTGCCTTCTGGCACTTTTAAATTTGTGGCTGGGTCTTTGCAGGTTTAAAGGGGTCATGCTGTGGTGCAAGACGGGGATAGTGAAATGGTCTGTGATTTTTTTTCTGTGGCTTTTATAACCCTTTAAGTGTGTTGCCAAATGTAGCACGTATCCATTTGACTGTTGTGGATGTTAATATCCAGCTTTTCCAGCCCTGTTTGGGTGTAAGAATGAAGGGTTGTTTGCTCTCCCATAGACTTTAATGGTCATCATCAATAATCTTTCCATCGACCAACGAATATCTTGTCGATGATGGTCGGCAAACGACCATCGACCGATGTCGATGGCCACCGTAATCGCTCAACACTACTTACCATGTATTCTGTCATTGGTTCCAACATGTAATGTATTCACCCTGTCTACCATAGGCCGAACTCTGGCACCAGGGAGACAGCAAACCATTCGGTTGAGGCGGTCCTGGCGACAAATTATTCTATCTGTCTTCCTGATTATAGAATCCCCTACAATTACTAACTGTCTTTTCCGAACTGCTTTCCCATCCCCCCAACTACTAGTTGGGCTGCTCTTCCGGCTGCAAGGAAGAGCAGTGTTCACTATGGCTGCCATTTCTGAGACTGATTTCCTAACATTATCACTAAAATGGGCAATTTCGCTAGGAATCTCAGGAGGAGAAGTGGTCTTCCTTTTTCTGGTACCCCTAGAACTCCCCCAACTTCATTAACCCAGCTACATGGCTCCTCCTGCTGATCTAATACTCCACCCTCAACATTTAGCCCAATAACTGTTTTCACAGTGCGAAGCAAACTCCTCTCATGATTTAGTCGCCCTCAGTGTTACATTTTGCTCCTCTAGATCTAAAATGTGAGCTACCAGAATAGCAACATGCTCACATCTGTCACAGAGGTATTCACCCTGGACCTCCTGCTCCAGTAATGCATACATATGGCAGATTGTGCACTGATGTAAATTGCCAGTCACGCTGTCCATTCTCCCGATTCAAAAGCACTGAAGATTAAATAAGAAAGGTTATTTAGACTTAGGTAATAAATAAATTAAGTTTGTTCACTTACCAGTTTTTCACTCCTGTTTTTAACTCCAGTTTTTAACTCTCACTCAGATTCCCTTCACTCAAGCTCAAGAGCCAAGAGAGGAGCAGTGACCATCAGTCTACATTGGAGCTGAGTAAACAGTAGAGTTCAATGAAGTGTTGTTTTAGATACACATATGGTATTGAGCTGCTCCACTGTGGCATTTGGGTCTCCCCCATGCACCTTTGTAGCCAACCTTTACCTTTCACATCAATAGTATGTGGTGCTTTACAGTCTACACATTGTTTATTCAAAGTGGTGCTATTTGTGCACTTATTATACACTTTCACCACTGCAGCAGATGAAAATTTCACAAATTTAGCAGTCACAGAATTACTGCTCCCCCTTGGCGTGAAAGCCAATAATCATCCCTTTTTTGCAACCTCTATAAATCACCCCTTTTACCTATGACATTAATGAGGGATATGTGTGCAGAAAGCCTATTGCACACCTTATATATCCACTAAGCTAGGACATGTGACTTTCTTTATATATATATCCCCTTTTAATTTCCAGGTTACTGGGCATTTGTAGTTGCAATTCTGGTCATCTCTGACATTGTGTGTGCGGACTGAAATCTGGGCTGCAGGAGTGATTAGAGTGTTCAATAATATATTGCCTGAGAAAGCGTGCTAACCATGATACAGTAAAGTTCCAGTGAGAAGAAGGAGCTGAAAGCTTTGTCCTGGTTGTGGAAACGATAATGTTGAACCTGCTTTCCGTTCTTGTGGGGAGACTTTGTCACAAGTAAGTGGCACTGAGAAATAACCAATAATCACTAGGCTTCCTGGCGCTGTGAATAAAGAGGGACTGCTGAACAAGCTACCGTGTTTCCCCGAAAATAAGACATACCCCGAAAATAAGGCATGTCAGCGCTTTTGAAGCATTGGCTGATATAAGGCACCCCCCCAAAAATAAGACGTAGTTACGTTTACATAGAAGAGACATATGAAGTGTTCTTACCGTAACAAACCGTATGTTGCGTCCCCTACCGGCCCCTTATCGCGTTTACCGCGGCCAGTTTCCAGTACAGCAGACACAGTCTGCCACTGTCCCGCTGTCCCCGCCGCCATTACAGTCTCCCCAGTACAGTGCGGTACAGAGCTTCCTCTGGTGGCCGGAAGCTGCAATAGCGGGACATACTGTGTACAAGTGCCGTCGATTCGTGTTGTGGGAGTCAAATACTTTACTGACAGGTTAATCAGTGTACCGTACGGTACACTTTATTTGTGGGTGTCAGCTTTTCTGATGAAGGGAAGTATAAAAAAAATAATAAAGAGTGCTGGTTTATTTTTACCCATAGAACATGAGCGCAAAAAGAAAGAGTTATTCTGTGGAGTATAAGAAGGGAATTGTGGAAGACTCTTGGGGCAAAAATCTTACTGCTTTTTGCAAAGAAAAGATTTTGAGTGTCAGATTGGTCCAAAAATGGCGAGCTGATTATGGTAACCTAAATCAACAAGTGGACAAGGAAATGCTAAAAAGGCGCAAGTGTGGATCAGGTCGGCAACCATTATTTTTGAGCTAGAAGAACTGATCTATGATTGGGTTGTGTGACAGGAGAGCAAAGGCTTTGGTTGTGAACAGGCCAGATTCAAGAATTTGCCCTTGCAAGGGGCACCCCACTTTGAATAGCCCATGAAGAATTTAAAGCATCACACACGGGCGGAAAATTTTCTTCAGTGAAGTGAACTGTCTTTAAGACGGTCCACAACACTGTTTAAGCTGGAAGATGCTGAAATTATTAAACGTGCTTTTGCATACAAGTCCTTTATTGAGACAACTGATTTTTTTAAATACAGTCTTTTCAAACATGATTGCTATGGATGAAACTGCAGTGTTTATGGGCCAATCATCTCAAACAACAATTGAGCAAGCAGGGTGCCTCCTCAGTGTACATTCCCTGCACTATGTACGAAAGTGCAAGTGTTACCTTTTTTGGCAATTCGTCTAGATGGCACCAAAATCCCGCCTTTAATAATTGCTAAGGGCAAGAAGGATAAGATTGAACGCGTTTCAGGGATTTTTATTCTTGAAACCGAAAAGGCCTGGGCCACACAAGCAGTTATAAGGAAGTGGGTTGATTTAATGTTACCTCTTGTTATGCGAGGAAGCCAAAGAGGTCTGCTAGTCTGGGATGCAGCCAGCACACACCGTGCTAAAGAACATGAAGAAATTTCTTCCCTGAAAGAAACATAGATCAAAAAATGATTCCCGCAGAAATGACGGCCTATCTCCAGACTCTTGATATTGCTATAAATAAGCCATTCAAGGACCATTTGCGGTTGGAAATGAATGACTATATTGAAAATAGAATGGAGAGAAATCAGCGTGGAAACTTTGTGAAGCCTAAACTACAAGAGGTTGTGACTTGGGTGAAGAATTCATGGGAGAAAAAACACTGACAGTTGCATTGCAAATGTCCTACGAGCAGGCTACCTTGACAAGAAGTATTCATTCAAGGACAGTGCAATTGCTTAGACATGAGAGATATGGGCCTGATTCTGAAGGAAATGGGGTCACAACAAAGTCAACAGGAAATTCAGGGATTGGATTGTTATGATGTCATAGAAGAAAGTGACATGATTGTCATTGAATAAATTTTTACTTTTCTGTTCATACAGTTAATCTAGGTAGGTAAATACCTTATACCCATACCGTTAATTCTTCATACGACAAGATTCCAGTTTGTCTGGTTATGCTGGTTTGTGATTAAATAAAGGTCCATTTTTTTTGGTCAGCAAAATGTGAATTTGTCTTACCGCATTTCAAAAATATAAGGCACCCCCCCCCCCCCCGAAAATAAGACATAGCACAACTTTTGGAGCAAAATTTAATATAAGACAGTGTCTTATTTTCGGGGGAAACACGGTATGTACATTAACCTGCATCCCTGTTTCTGAAAAGATTTGCACTGGCTTGAAGGAAACAGCCCAAAACTCAGGCCTGTGAAAATCATAAAATGAAAACATTAATAATGATACAATAATAACAATAATTTAAGGAGCCACTTATAAAAATGACCACCATCTACTACTTGGTGAACATTATGGGAGAAAAATGGTGCAGACTAGAATGTCGTACTTCTCAGTAGATTAATGTAGCATTCGTCAGCATGTATGAAAGTGTCTCACAGCACCTTATAAATGTGCCCCATTATGAGACAAAAACATGTGCCAAAATTTGTCTTGCCAGTTTAAAATTGGCATGGATCTGTAAGACTTTGGTGTGCCACATTCTATCGAGTCACATTCATAAGGGCTCACACAGCGTGTTGGATCCATTTTTAGATGCGTGTTTGGATCTGTGTTTTGGACCCTAACTGGACCCAAACACGTATGTAACAATGTGCAGTGTGATTTAAATTGCTTTAAATGTATAACACGCATCAGCGTTCAGACAAGTGATCACGGATGCATGTTTACATGCGTCTTTCTAATGCGAATTTCAGATCTGTTCAAAGGATTGTCTTGTCAATTCTTAATCCGAAAGATGCAGCAGACACCGTATTTAAAACTATAGGGTGTGTTTATGCTGCAGCCAAAATACATCCAAACACGCACCTGCATGTTGGATGCGCTTTGGATGTGATTGACGCAGCGCTTTGGAATGCGTTTTTCGGATCCAAAACAGATCCAACATGCCATGTGAACATACCCTAGATGAGTCTAACCTTCTGATTGTATTCTTGCACCAGTTTTTGGTGAAAGACCGTTTACACATATATCAGAAAGTAGTTACGGCAATTTTTTTGTGGCCATCACAACAAAAAACTGGCACAGCCCCATTCATATATGTCACCCTATATTCTTCGTTCCAATTTACTTTACTTTTTGTAATGTAAAGCCTGTCTGCTTGAAAATTGTTTGCGTAGGATTTATTGAGTGTAGACAGTGGAAGCTTTTTGTATAAGTGATTTCTTTTTAGACATTGCTCCTTTATTGTTATTGTGCCTGTAATGTGTTAGAACTCTCTCATCCAGTTTTATAGATTTATTTTATCGCTTTTTCAAAAAATAATTTGAAGCTGCACTTGCACAAGCAGCAGCCAAAAAACCTGGTGGTAGTGTTTCTCCAAATAAACAAACAGTTGAGAGATCCAGATTGTCTGATGCCAACAACATAGAGAAATATTTGCATCCACCTATGGTTCATACAGAACTTAAGTTTTGAAAAGCTGGCAACAATAAGTCCTCGGGAGACAAAAATATGAGTGTCAGAATATGTATTTAATGACAGATATGTATTTAATTTCGGTGCAGGGATTAGTGATTATCCCAGATATGGTTCACCTAATATTGTGAGTTCCGTATTGCAGTGAGAGAGGCATCTATAGTCAAACAGGCCACATCAAGGCAGAAATGAGGATATTCATACACGACATGAAGAACGGGCAAGAAAGACAAGTGGATCAAATTGGTGATATGAAGGACAAGTTCCCTAATTTGATGAAACAGTTAAAGGAAGGAAAGGCAGTTATCATTAGCTAAAGGGAACCTGTCCGGTGATTAATGCTGCCCTATCTAAGACCAGGAAATGATAGACAGGAGAGACAATGAGCTGTGTGATTTATAGACATATAATTTGTTACTGAATTTTTGAGTAAAAAGCAGAAAAAAAATCTTTAAAAAAGGGAAACTCAAATAACTGTTGATGTTGCCCACATACAGTGATTGACACTTTCCTCTGTTCACACACTGATACAAGGAAAGCTGTCAGTTAATATATGTGGGCGGGATAAGCAGGACTCCTACTGTCTCTTAAGGAGTCTGATCAATGTTTTCTCTGCTTTTTATTCAGAAATTCTGCTTCAAATCCTATAACCCTACATATCACAGAGCTCACCTTCTCTCCCTTCATCACATCCTGCTCTCAGATGAGGCTACGTAAACCAACTGACAGGTTTTCTTTAAGTACATAAACTTTTGCATCTGAGAAATAGATATTGCCAGTATAATGTTTTTTTTAGTAGAATTTCTAAACGGAGGTCACAATACAAATCTGGTTAATTGTTTTGGGGGCTGTCGCTGGGAAACACGGACTTTCAACTTCCTCAAAAGGTTTTCTATGGGGTTGAGATCTGGACACTGGCTAGGCCACTCCAGGACCTTGAAATGCTTCTTACGAAGCCACTCCTTTGTTGCTCTGGCAGTGTGCTTGGGATCATTGTCACGCTGAAAGACCCAGCCAATGCCTTTGCTGATGGAAGGAGGTTTCCACTCAAAATCTCACGATACATGGCTACATTCATACACGGATCAGTTGTCCTGGTCCCGTTGCAGAGAAACAGCCCCAAAGCATGATATTGCCACCCCTGTGCTTCACAGTAGGTATGGTGTTCTTTGGATGCAACTCAGCATTCTCTCTCCTCCAATCATGACGAGTTATGTTTCTACCAAACAGTTCTACTTTGGTTTCATCTGACCATATAACATTCTCCCAATACTCTTCTGGACCATCCAAATGCTCTCTAGCAAACTTCAGATGGGCCCGGACATGTACTGTCTTAAGCAGGGGGACATGTCTGGTACTGCAAGATCTGAGTCCCTGGCAGCATAGTATTTTACTGATGGTAGCCTTTGTAACGTTGGTCCCAACTCTCTTCAGGTCATTTACTAGGTCCCCCCGTGTGGTTTTGGGATGTTTGCTCATCGTTCTTGTGATCATTTTGACCCCACAGAGTGAGATCTTGCATGGAGCCCCAGATTGAGGGAGATTATCAGTGGTCTTGTATGTCTTCCATTTTCTAATTATTGCTCCCACGGTTAATTTTTTCACACCAAGCTGCTTCCCTATTGCAGATTCAGTCTTCCCAGCCTGGTGCAGGGCTACAATTTTGTTTCTGGTGTCCTTCGACAACTCTTTGGTCTTCTTCACCATAGTGGAGTTTGGAGTCTCACTGTTTGAGATTGTGGACAGGTGTCTTTAATACTGATAACAAATTTAAACAGGTGCAATTACTACAGGTAATGAGTGGAGGACAGATGAGGCTCTTAAAGAAGAAGTTACAGGTCTGTGAGAAACAGAAATCGTGCTTATTTGTAGGTGACCAAATACCTATTTTCCACCATAATTTGCAAATAAATTCTTTCCAAATCAGACAATGTGATTTTCGGGATTTGTTTTCTCATTTTTCTCTCTCATAGTGGAGTTCTACCTATGATGTCAAATACAGGCCTCTCTCATCTTTTTAAGTGGGAGAACTTGCACAATTGGTGGCTGACTAAAAACTTTTTTCCCCACTATATATGTATTTTTCTGAATTTACTATATGTTTAAAAGGGAAGAAGGTAAAGTCTGATAAGTTAATGGGGTTCTGCGGGCAAGTGAATAGATGTAATTACAGTGGAGTAATTACAAGGGAGAGGGATCTTTTTGTTTATCTTTGAGTCCTGCTGGCAGAATTTGGTAATAGAAGCAGCACTGCAGTTCAGAGCTGGGAGGTTGTGTACTGCTGTCATGAAAATGATGACTCTAGCTCTGTACAGTTTACACAGTGACTCATGAGTCGTAACTAGTGTTGAGTGATTATTATCGACAAAGTTGAAATCGGCACAGTTTTTATGGTGATCGGATTTTTTAGATCATGCGATAATTTAGGTTAAAATCTGTGCATCATCTATTAAGATCGCGCCATTTTCGGCGCTTCCTGTAATTTTGGCGGCCAGCAAATCAGATTACAGAATAGAGCAGGGTGAGATGTGTGTGCGACGTCATGACTGGGATGTGTATGGTTGCGATTGGCTGGAAAAATCACATGACCTCGTTTTACATAGAACAGCATTTCCTGTTCAGCCTCAGTGTCTCTCAGGTCTCAGAGCAGGAAGGACGTGCGCTCTGCTTGTGTCCAAACAGCTCAGCGAAATTATTATATTTCTTCAAAGAGAAACCTCTACTATTAGCTGTGATCCTTACAATTTAGTTAGATTAGAGATTGGAAGATTTTATATAGTTAGGTAGAGAATTTTAAAGGAGCATCTACCGCTGTAAAGTCACGGGGGGGAGCGGAGTGGGGGCCCCCGCGGGCGAACACAGACAAGCTCTATAAAGAATACTGGATAAAGTTCACCAAGACTTAGTATAGACATTGCAATAGCTTTATTATTAACAGTTTTCTATTGAAATATTTCCTGGATATTGGGCAGCCTGAACTTATAGGATACACATCTTTTCTAGTAACTGCAGATCTCTTTGTTAGGTGCAAAACTCCACTTTTATTATCAGTATACATTTCAGATAGGTGTTCATTTTAAATTTTGCCCTTTCCACCTTTGTTGATATATCCACCTTGTACTTAAATTAGAATCCAGCAAGTCAGACCAGGTTGATAGGTACCAAAAATACATTGTAATATCCGAATAAATTTCAGATACATGTTTTTTGACTTTGGTGCACTACAGCTTTGTTCATTGAGGCACCTTGCACTTAAATGTGAATACTGCAATTTTTGGAGTCACCACAGGTTAATTGATAGGTGCCCAAAAATACCTTTTATTATCCGAATACATTTCAGATACGTGTTTTTTCAATTTGGCGCACTACAGCTTTTTTAATTGAGGCACCTTGCACTTAAATGTGAATACTGCAATTTTTTAGTCACCACGGGTTTGAATTGATAGGTGCCAAAAAATACCTTTTATTATCCGAAACATATCAGATACGTGTTTTTTTCACTTTGGCGCAGACCAGCTTTGTTGATAGATCTACTTTGCAGTTAAATTTGAATACAGCAATTTTGTAGCCACCACAGGTGAATTGATAGGTGCCAAAGATACCTTTTATTATCCGAATACATTACAGATACGTGTTTTTTGCACTTTTGCCCAGTCCAGATTTGTTGATAGAGCCACCTTCCAGTTAAATTTGAATCCAGCAATTATGTAGTTACCACTGGTGAATTGTTAGGTGCCAAAAAAAATTACCTTTTATTATCGATTACATTTCAGATACGGTTTTTTTTGGGATTTGGCGCATTACAGCTTTGTTTCATTGACGCAGCTTGACGTAAATCTGAAAACAGCAATTTTATAGTCACCACAGGTGATTGAAAGGTGCAAAAAATACGTGTATTATACGAAAAAAATAACAGATCGTGTTTTTTGACTTTGGGCACTACAGCTTTGTTTATTGACCAGCTTGCACGTAAATCTTAAAACAGCAATTTTATAGTCACCACGGGTGAATTGAAAGGTTCAAAAATCCCGTGTATTATACGAAAACATAACAGATACGTGTTTTTTTGATTTTGGCGCACTACAGCTTTGTTCATTGACGCAGCTTGACGTAAATCTGAAAACAGCAATTTTATAGTCACCACAGGTGAATTGAAAGGTGCAAAAAATACGTGTATTAATACAAAAAAAAATAACAGATAGTGTTTTTTTACACTTTTCCCCAAAGTCCAGATTTGTTGATGAGACACGTTGCAGTTTAATTTGAATCCAGCAATTTTGTTTTGTTTAGAGTGATTTGAGAATAGCTGTGATTTCCCGTTTTTTAAAATAAGAGACTTTCCAAAACTATTCCATACCTTCTCAAATTTTTATATTTAGAACATGGAGCGAAATGCAGGTGGTAGGCGAAACAAAGAGGGGGGTAGCACATGGAGGTAGAGGTAGAGAGAAGGTGCTCCTTGCAGTGCATGGCGACAACACGCATGCCAGCGGATCGTCAGTTGCAGGACCTCAGGCCTGTCATCGCTGGGTCAGGGCCCTGTGAATCTCAGTAACGAACAGCGTTGTCAATCTGTCCTTCAGTGGTTTTAATGAACCTGCATCCAGCAGTCTTACCTCCTCGTCCTCCCAGTCACGGGCCACAAATGTCGTCCAATGCATCATCAGCATCCGTCCAAAATGAAGCAGCCCAAATGTCAATCGTGTACCCACCACTGTGGATTTAAACCATTGTCTGAAGACCTCTTTGATGACAAAATGCGGTTGGGGTCAGAAGGCATGTTAAAAGATCATGTTAAAAGATCAAGAGGATGATTTAGTCTGCTTTGACGCCCAGTTACTGATGCCATGAGAGGAGGAGAAGGAAGCCGGTCAATTGGCAAAAAATCCCGGGCGGTCGGCAACGCCTTGCCCGGCCCTCTTTCTTGTAGCCTGCAGCTTCTGGATGCAGAAAGTCAGGTCGACCAAGTCACTGTGTTGATGATGATGAGATGACGACATTGCGGATCTGTGGTCTTTTCGCAGAATTGCTTGCAGCGCTTCATCAGGGACGAGGAGGAAGGAGGGGGTGTGTCAATACGGGTCCCGCCACAAAAAGTGGGGGGTCACGGAAGTCCGCTGATATGATCCGCAGCCCGGTCAGGCAAACCCCCGTTTTTCGCCGCAAAGGTCCAGGACTCCAAGCCTGGGCTTCTTGAGCAGCCTCGTTTACCAGCGATGTCTAGCCGCCTTTGGCCGTAAAGGATAAGTGAGGAAGACCTTAAGTGGTTAACCAACCACAGGGTCTAGTACATGCAGCGAATGCTGAGTTGAAATGGAGGGAACACTTGGCCAAAAAGGCCAGACCGACGCCGGGCCTCCAACACTCAACCCTTGTCTCCGCCTCCTCTCCTCCGCCACCCCAAAGGGTTCTCAGCTGTCCATGTCTCCGAGTCAGATCAGGGATCACCCTCGCTTAGCCTCACCGTCGCCAAGTACACGCCCCACAGAGACCCATCCTACCCTTCTCTTCGCGTTGATGACCTGCACGCCGTACAGGGCAGTCTAGCAGCCAGCCTTCTGTTTCCAGGTTTGGGGCAGAAGAAACCTTTAACCAACGGGCCAAGCAAAGCCTGAATGTGGGGCATTGCCAGGCTTTTTGGCCTTGGAAAAGTTGCCCTTTTCCCGGGTCTGGTGGACACAGATGGGTTCCGCCACGTCATGGCCCTTGCCTGGCAATGTCATGAACCTTTGGTGTCCAGAAATTTCAAAAGAGCTACCCCGGGTCTGGATGCCTGCTGGAAGAAGGCTCGGGGTCTGAGTTCGCACTTCCAGCCGTTCGCACCCTGCTTTCGTCCCGCCTGGCTGCATTGAGCGTCAGCTCGGCCTCCCCGTCAACCGTATCATTGTTGATGTGGCACACGCTGGAATTCCACCCTCCACATGCTCCAGCGATTGTGGCAGCAGCACAATGCATTACGCAGTACGAAGATGCCCACATGGCCGGGACAAGCAGCGGTGCGGACCTCGGGGTTTTTGAGCCACCGAGAGTGGAGGCAGGTGAAAGAGCTCTGCACATCCTTGCCAGTTTTAAAAGAAGCCACCAAAATGGTCAGTGCGGACAATGCCCTTTTTCAGCATGAGCATTGTGGTGATCTTAGTTCTGGAACGATCGTTGGACACTCTGAAGCAACAGGTCCGCCAGCGACGGAGGAGGAGACGGACACAGATGCGGGACACGGGGGCCTTTCTCTCCGTCAAATCCACAAGGCCCGACAGTTTCACAATTTCATCGGTCTTCATTAGGCAGTGGTTGGGGGTCCAGAGCTAGTGCAAGGTGGCGCATGAGCTTTCGGGGGTGCATCATCTCAGGCAAGTCAGGGCTGTGTTAAAAGCTGTGCCGGAGGCAGGGAGGAGGAGGAGGAGGAGGTATTCCAGACCCCGTGTTACCGACATCCCTGCCTTGGAAAGAGGTTGGCGCGAATTTGAGGCGGAGGAGGAAGATGAGGAAGTCAGTTTGCTAGTGCCCTGACCCAGAGGCTTGGGAAATCAAGGCTCCATCTCTCACAAAAGTGCTTGGATGCTCCATTTCCCCCAAACCCATGGATCTCGCATTAAGGCCATAAAATAGGAACAAACAGTTACGGGGTGGTCACCCTCCTGGATGACAGCAGTAGAGTGCCAAGAGCCGTAGCGGGCAGCAGCAGCAGCGCAGGCAAGGTGGCAAAAACCCAATGGGTGACCTCTGGCCCAATCTTTATTTACCACCTCCCCAACGCATGCAATGTGGGGGCACACATACAACCACCCAAGGGGACCAGCTTAAGATCATGGTGCACGACTACTGCGTCTCAACACCGATGTTTTTGGATGTGTTCCGGACCCAATGACTTCTGGGTATCCAAATGGACGAATGGCCCCGAGCGGGCTCGCCACGCCATAGAGGTGTTGTCCTGCCAGCAGCCAGGGGTCATATCTGAGCGGACCTTCAGCACAAGCCGGAGGAGTCATTACAGACAAACGCATCCGGCTTTCCACAGATATGTGGATCGTTTGACTTTCATCAAGATGAATCAGGCATGGATCTCTGATATTTTGGGGGCCCCAATTGCCGAGGTCACCGATTAGTTGCTGGTCTACTTCACATTCCTCTCCAAACAGAAATGGTCCTCTTGAAAAACTTATTTTAAAATGATCTTTTCTTACTGCAATTTTTTATTCTCAGTTCCCAACAGTTCATTTTGCTGGTTTTTGCAAAGGAGACTGTAAAAGACACCAAGGTTTCATGACAAAACCATTTTCCATTTACTCACTTCATCTTTAAAATTTTTTCGAAATTGTCAATGGTTTTGGGGGTCATGTTGCCTCACAATTTTTAACAGTGGCTGAGAAGTATATTTATAATTTTTTGGGGTCATGTTGCTGTGAGATACAGCAAAAAATTTTGGTCCTTTGGAACAGAAATGTGGTTTTAAGTGGCATTTCTCCCTCACAATTTTTAACAGTGGCTGAAAAGGGTCATATTTATAATTTTTTGGGTCATGCTGTTTTGAAATGCAGCAATACTACAGGTCCTATTCTAAAAAAATGTTGTTTCTAAGACATTTGTTCTTCACAATTGTCAAAATGGTCATGGGTCTTTGTTTTGAATTTTTGGGGGCAATTTTGCTGTGACATGCAGCTATAACTACAGGTCTATTATAAAAAATGTTGTTTTAACAGACATTGTTTCTTCACAATTGTAAAGAGGGGCTAAAGGGTGATCGTGCTGTCAGAAAACGGGGAAATAGGTAGGACACTGTTAATGGACACATATTCCCAAAATGACTTGTTTTTGCAAGATCTTTAACATAGCTAGCAATCCCTGTATTGAGACAACCATTTAATATAATTTTAAAAAAAAGAGAAACAAAGACATGGTGTGATTCCATCCTTTTTTTAAAAATGTGTTTTCTAGAATTAAACTACTAAAAAAACTTGCATTTTACAAAATAGCTGTTAAAAAATTCCTCTGAATTGTACAAGGTAGGTACAGGAAAAACTTGACCAGATGTAGGTTTATTCAGAGGACATGGAGTATGGAGCACGGACAGAGAAACAAAGTTTCAGAGACCATTTCCTAGCACGTTGAGTAAAATGAGAAAAAAATGCCAAGAAAAAGGGCACCTGGGTGTAACAGGCGTTAAACCCCCAGTATTTCAAGTGAGCTCAATTGGTCAACTCATACGGAGGGCCAAGCGCCTACCCCAGGCTGACTTGTACTGAGGGAAAGGGTGGAGTTTCACACTTCCGCTCCGCACTTCTGCTTCAGACGAATTTTCGGTTGCTGCGTTCAGGGCATTTTAACCTGCGTGTTAATAGATGAGGGCGCCCTGGCTCTCACGCACCCACTGTAACTCCCCCCTGGGTCATGCTTTTGGCACAGGACAGGTATAGTCAATGTCCAGTTTAAACTAAAATGGTGGTTGGAAAGATCCTTTTTCCGGCACTTTTTAAAACTGGGGGTCAGACAGGTTTAATGGTCATACTGCGGTCCAGGACAGGTAAAGTCAATGTCCAGTTCAACTAAAATGGTGGTTGAAAGACTCCTTTTTCCGGCACTTTTTAATCTGGGGTCAGACAGGTTTAATGGTCATACTGAGGTCCGGACAGTTCTAGTCAATGTCCAGTGAAACTAAAACGGTGGTTGAAAGACTCATTTTTTTCCCGGGATTTTTAAATCTGGGGGTCATCCAGGTTTGGGGCTCATTTCTGTGGCCCTGGACAGGTATAGTTAATGTCCAGTTCAACTAAAATGGTGGTGAAAGACTACTTTTTCGGCACTTTTTAATCTGTGGGTCAGACAGGTTTAAGGGTCATGCTGCAGTCCAGGGGCAGGGTTTGTCAATGTCCAGTTCATCAAAAAAGGTGGTTGAAAGACTCCTTTTTTCCGCACTTTTTAATTGGTGGTCAGACACGTTTAATGGTCAATTTCTGTGGCCCAGGACAGGGACACTATATGTCATTTTAAACTAAAATGGTGGTTGAAAGACTCCTTTTCCGGCACTTTTTAATCTGGGGGGTCAGACAGGTTTAAGGGTCATGCTGCGGTCCAAAGGGCAGGGTTTGTCAATGTCCCCGTTCAACTAAAATGGTGGTTGTGAAAGACTCCTTTTTTCCGCACTTTTTAATCTGGTGGTCAGACAGGGTTTTAAAGGTCATACTGGGGGCCCCGGACAGGGCCCATATGTCCAGTTAACTAAAATGGTGGTTTAAAGACTCCCTTTTTTCCGGCACTTTTTAAAATGTGGGTCAGACAGGTTTAAGGGTCATGCTGCGGTCCCGGACAGGGTTTGTCAATGTCCAGGGATTTCAAACTTTTTAAAATGGGGGTTCAAAGGACCTACTTTCTCCTGGCAAATTTTTAAATCTGGTGGGTCATGCAGGTTTTTAGGGTCAAAAGCTGCGTTTCCAGGACAGGGATATTCAATGTCCAGTTCAAGTAAAATGATGGTTCAAAATAATTCTGCCTTCTGGCACTTTTTAATTTGTGGGTTTATGCAGGGGTTTAAGGGTCATGCTGTGGTACAAGACAAAGGGATAAGTGAATGGTTGTGACTTTTTTCTGTGGCTTATATAGCCTAAGTATTGGCCTAAGATGTAGCAGGTAATCCATTTGACTGTTGTGGCTGTTAATTCCAGCTTCTCCAGCCCTGTTTTGGGTGTAAGAATGAAGTTTTTGTTGCTCTCCCATAGACTTTAATGGTCATCGGAGATGATCGACTATCGCTACGAAAAACCTTATCGATGGTGGCCGACTATCGACTATCGCCCGATGTCGATAGCCAACGTAATCGCTCAACACTAGTCCTAACTATTATCATGAGAGCAAATACAGAGCTGGGGGGATTACACATTTATGTTAATACAATGTCTGGCAGTAATAACTGTAGAGGGAAGTCCTAGACTGCAATGCAGTTTGAGACCTTTAGAAAAGAGATGCTGGAGAACTACTGACACTCCCATAAACAGGTGGATCTTATGATAGATAAATGAGGAAGTAAAAGAAACACATGAAGGTAGTGGAATATCTTTATTTTCAATATAAAAACTGCTGTTTATAGTGTTCTATTATGTCAAAAAAATCCCGGATAACCCCTTGAACTGTTCAATTGTTTGTGGGAGACTGGTGATGGTGAAGTAAAGAGTAATAAAGAGAGTAAAAGCTTTCATTCAATCTATTACTTAGTTAAAACTGTATTAATAGTACCATGGAATTGACTACAGTAAAACAATTTCGTAAATACTTTCAACCTGCTATCTTTTGTTTTCAGGATACCCATTTTGGATGAGAAACTGAAACCTTTATATGTGACCAGAAGGTTGGTCATGGTCATAATATATATGTATAGATAGATAGATAGATAGATAGATAGATAGATTAAACTAGAAGGTTATCCCTAAGCCACATTTTAACTAGTTTAGCAGTATTCTTCAGGTCCTTGTCCATTTAAAAGACCCTTTTCCGTTCAGGCTTTAACTTCCTGGCTGATGTCTTGAGATGTTTCTTCAGTATTGCCACATAATCTTCTTTCCTCAACATGCCATCTATTTTCTGAAGTGCACCAGTAACTCCTGCAGCAAAATAACCCCACACCATGATGCTGCCACTCCTGTGTTTCACTGTTAGGGTGGTGTTCTTAGGCTTCTAAGCTTCTCCCTTTTTCCTCCAAATGTAACGATGTTCATTAGGGCCAAAGAGTTTCATTTTAGTTTCGTCAGACCACAGGACATGTCTCCAAAAATGTAGGTCTTTCCTCCTGTGTGCATTTGCAAACATTAATCTGGCTTTTATATGATTCATTTGGAGTAATGGCTTCTTCCTGGCAGACTAGCCTTTCAGCCCATGTTCATACAGTACTCCTTTCACTGTGGATAATGACACAATCTTACCAGCTTCCACCAGTATCTTCAAAAGGTCTTTTGCTTTTGTTCTTGGGTTGATATGCACATGTGAGACCAAAGTACATTCATCTCTGAGACATTGAATCTGTCTCCTTCCTGAGTGGTATGATGGCTAGACATCCCCATCTTGTTTGTACTTGCATATAATTGTTTGTACAGATGATTGAGGCACCTTCAAGTTTCTGGAAATTGCACCCAAGGATGAAGCAGACTTGTGCAAGTCCACAATTCTCTTTCTGATATCTTAGCTGATTTCTTTAGACTTTTTCATGATGTATTAAAATACATCCACAGATGTGTCTCTATTTAACTCAGATGTCACCAATAAACAGAAGCTTCCTTAGACATGACATCATCATATGGGCTGTCCCAAATTGTTTAAAGGCATAGTAATCCTAGTGCATGTGATTTTGCAGAAAGTAATAACAAGGTCTTAAAAATGATCTCTCATTATTTTGCCATTTGGCAAATATAAATAGTTTTGGTAATCCTAATTGACCTAAAACGTGTAAGGCTTATTCTGATTTCATGTCAGATAGTAAGAAAAACTTCTTATGTTTCTTTTTACATAGTATATGTAAACTTATGGTTTCAACTGTATATATAGTGGCAAGCAACCTTAGGCAGTCGCATGTTTCTGCCACTAGGTGGAGTATAGCATGATACCTGCTGCAGGCGTGCCACTGAAAACCTGTTTTCAAAGGGGTAATCAAACTATTTGGTGTCAGTAGCCATAGGTTACTGACACAAGTAGCTAGCATGGCTGCTATGTGGCCAAGTATGGGTTTCCTTTCCTGAAACAGTCAAAGTGTTGGGTGGGAGGCTGTTCCACATTTCAGTGCCAGGTCTTACTAGGCCTATTATTAAAAGGCTGTCACTCAGGGTGTCTAGGGTGTGTGGTCTGCGGTGGAGTCGGGAGCAACAGAGGAGCCAAGGATAGGCTCTTGCCCCGGAATGCTTGAGGAAAGCCTAGAGTGTACAGGCTGAACAGTGTTGGTCGGGGCTGGGCGGTCGGTCTAAACCACAAGTTAGTGAGGGACTCACTTTTAGTGTATATAGTGGTCAGACAGTCAAAGGTTTTCTTTGTATTGTTTTGTTGCCTGTTGTTCCTGTGCCTGTGAGAAAAAAATGGATGAGGCCAGTTGGAAAGAAGCTTGGTTGTCAGACTACTATATTTGTGCCATTCCACTTACCAAAGTGGCGACCCACAGAGCTAAACTGGTTAATCCCTGGGACAGTCCAAAATGGTGTCCAGACGTGAGTGAAGTGTCACAATATATATACATATATACAATATTTTTTATGTTGGGGGTATGTATCTCTGTGTATAAGACATGTAATTTCGAGAGCTCGGGTGTATGATTGATGTCAAGGATAGTAATATCTTTGTACTGTGCTATAGAGTATGGCATTGTGTTTTAACCTTGGTACCTCTGCCCTCATAATTTTTTTAGACCAATTTCTTTCTAGGAGATGCTGGTGCCCTTAATTAGTGTCAGGAGACTTTATCAAGATAGCTGACAGTTCTTTGCCTGTTTAACCCTTGTGCAGAAAATATGGGAGGTAGGACCTGTAGGTTTTGAAATTTGGGTGATCAGAGGAAAGGATACTGCAAAGTGAATGATATTCTCTGTTTTTTTTTTTTTAAATGTTAAAGATCATGACCTTTTCAGGCATGGAAATAAATTAGAAGTAGAGGTAGATAAATTTTTGAGGGTTGACATAATAAAGTATCTGGGCATTTTGGGCTTTGATGACATTAATAGTTACTTAAGATCTAATGTTACACAAACTTTAAAAAACACAAAGAGAAATTTTACGTATATAATTTTTTTTCTAGTTCCTATCATGGTTAGAGTTCAGCTAGTCAAAATGGTAATCTTACCAAAGTGTTTATAATTTTAGAAAAATAGTTCCATTCATGTTTTCGACAAAATATGTCAAATCCTTTATTCTATGATTACAGATTATATTTGGATGCGGATGCAAACTTGATTAAGTTACAAAAAGTTATTAATGGAAAAAAAGGAGTGGGTGTGAGTTAATTGCTCTTTAAGTTTTATTTCTTTAAACATAGATTTTATTGAAAAGACATCAATAACGTACACAAAGTTTAGTTAATGTACATTACAGGTAAGCCAGCGTGTATAATAACATCATAAAAGCTGTATACAATCTGAAATATGCCTAATAATAGAGAACAGTTAGCCTGTCTGTGAAGCGTGCAACCGAAGCCACTCCCAGACAGGCTCAAAACAATAACAACAACAACAAAGAGTGACGGTGAATAATGAAGAGGAAAACAAAGGCATTTCTTCACAGAGTAAAAGGGCATCAAGAAGGAAGTAAGATACACCTTAGCTAGGCAAGTAATGTTTAGAAGATACCCAGCTAGACCAAAGTTTTTGTTTCTTAAGACACACAAGTGGTGGGTCACATAATCTCAGCTCACAAGAACAACTATAATTGACACGTCTCTTAATTTCAGCGAGGGTAGGAACATTGGGATCTTTCCATAGATGAGCAATTGCAGTGCGCGTGGCTATAAGGATGTGGAACACAGGTGTCCGGAGCGAAAATGGTACGTCGGATAAACCAATATCCAGGACTGCTAACTGGGGGGATAATGTAAGGCGCAAGCCTGTAATTTCAAACAGAAGCGTAGAGATCGCATCTAGAGATAGGCGAATCGATTCAAACAAAGTGGAATTCGTTTAGAATTTCAGGAAAACTTCGGTTCTGAACGAAGTCGAAGTTTGGGGGACTTCGGGTGAACGAAGTGTGCTTTTGATTGATAAAATGGCTGCGAGCACATGGCGCTACATGGGGCAAAGCACTCTGGGGGAAGAAGGGCATAGCCTGCATGACATGTGCAGAGATGAAGCCAATCAGAGACCGGCGGGATTCTGTGACGTCATGGCACTATATAAGTCCGGGCGCGACGCTGGGAGCTCATACCGCTCTCACTGTACTGATCAGGGAAGGTGCTGCCGCGGCTGATTGTTACTGAAGAACTGATTTTTATACAGGATTTTTGTGGGGTGTCTCAGCTTGTCTCAAGAGCACCTGGCTTTCCCCTTAAAGGCTATTTGCTTCTCAACAATCCCCGGGCCCCTTCATTTCGGTAATTCACAGTTTTCATAGAGAACTATGGATTTACGTCTCCTCTCCCCGGCGAATCCGCCGGGCGAGGAGATAATTGACATTGTGAATTACTAGCGGCGTATACGCGCCGCTGGCAATTCAAGTCAATGGCCGGCGAAGTGCCGGCCCCCGCTCACTCCCCCGCTCCCGCCCCGTCCCCGTCCACACGGCGTAATTGCGGAGCGTAATTACGTCCCGCAATTAAGCCGTGTGAACATAGCCTTAATGTTCTATTTCTGATTTTTTGGTGTACTGGATCTGAAGTCCAGTGCATATACATGTAAATGCTATCTGCTCACAGCATATTGAATATCCAAGGGGCATCTAAGCCAGTTCCTGTTTGTATTCATTTAAAGAAACAGCGTTTTTATAATCAAAAAAACCACTTCATTTTGGCTGCTCAATTCTTTGCGCAATTTACATCCAGGGGTTAATTAAGCGTTGTTCTGTGCTGTTGTGACTCCAAGAAAAACCCTCTTTTTTCACGCCCAAAAAATACAATTTTCCTGTAGCATAATTCACAAGGAAGGTTAATTACAATTTTTTCCTTGTTTTGTACGTAGAAAAAAACGCAATTGTAAACCTACAATGCTAGTAGTTTCATGCTGCTCAATTCTTTTGTGCATTTTACATCCCAGGGGGTTAATTAAGCGATGTTCTGCGCTGTTGTGACTCCTAGAAACCGTCTTTTTTTTTTCACCGCCTTAAAAATACAATTTTCCTGTAGCATAATTCTCAAGCGAAGGTATAATTACAATTTTTTCTCTTGTTGTGTAGCGTAGAATAACACGCATTTGTAACACCTTACCCAAAGCTAGTAGTTCCGGCGCTCAATTCTTTTGCCGCAATTTACATTCCAGGTTAATTAAGCGTTGTTCTGATGCTGTTGTGACTCCAGAAGAATACCGGTCTTTTTCTCGCCAAAAAAATTAATAATTTTTACGGTGTAGCATAATTCACTAAGAAGGTTAATTTCAATTTTTTCTCTTGTTGTGTAGCGTAGTAGATAACACGCAATTGTAACACGCTACAAAGCTAGTAGTTTCCGGCTGCTCAATTCTTTTGCGCAATATACATCCAGGGTTTAATTAAGCGTTGGTCTGCTGCTGTTGTTGGTTGTGAACTCAGGAACCGTCTTTTTCAAACGCCAAAAAAATACAATTTTCCTGTAGCATAATGCAAAACGAAGGGTCAATTACAATTTTTTCCTTTGTTTGTGTAGCGTAGAAAACACAGCAAATTGTAACACGCTACAAAGTAGTAGTTTCTGCCTGATCTAATCTTTTCGCAATTTTACATCCAGGGGTTAATTAAGCGATTTGTTCTGCTGTTGTACTAAGTAAAAGAAACTTTGTTTTTCACCGCCACAAATGAAATTCTGTTGAGCATTTTCATATGCCGAAGGTTTTAATTAAGACTGTCTTGTGACTTTTATATTCAGTAAAAATTACACAGAGTTTTTAAACGGCACACATACAAGTCATATTTCATGCCCATTTGTGGAAGCGCAATTTATATCCAAGGGTTACCCAAGCCGTCTTAGTGGTTCATTTGGCGACGCAAATACAGGGTGTGTATTTATCTATATTGACTATCTTCATTCAAAACAGTGTTCTGTAATCATTTTAAACAAAACTGTATGTCACAGACAGAGAGGGTGGCAGGTTTCTTCACCTGACGTAGTGGCAGAGGCACAAAAACAATTCCTGGTGCAGCGTCGCAGCCAAAGCAAGGGGTTCGTCGCAGACAGGGGTCACTCGGTAGGCCACAACTGCACTGATCATCTAGCGGACGTGTACTGTCTTGCAACCCCAATGGTTCTTGATTGGTTGATTGGTCATCCACTTCCTCCAAGATGGGCGACATCCTGACAACCCCAGCCAAGAGTCGGTGGGAACTCAGACACAACCCTTAGTTGGCATGGCCCGGGAGGCGGGTCTGCGGCCCTCACCTGTCTCAACCACGCCTCATGTCCCATCCGGTTCCCTCAGCCCAGAGATTCTACTATGTGGTTCTGGGCTCAGCGCCACTTATTATAGCGAGGATGAAATCAATTTGAGGAGTGCTGTCAGCAGCTACTTGCAGCGAAGAAAGTATTGGGGTCCAATATCCACCTGCTTCTTGCAGGTAGGCGAAAAAGTATAGATGTTGAGAGTGGCATGGCGAGGTCATTAGTGAGGGGTCAGCCTCTGCATACCAAGTCCGGGTGGGGGAGATGAGGGACAGCAGGAGTGTCGATGAAACACAAATGATGGTTAATGTAGCCAGACAGCACTTGGGAGTCGGGTGAGGCAAGGGCTACATCATCATCAGGAGAAGAGGGCGTCAGCTTTGCGCGTTAGGCAGCGGCGCAGCAGCAAGTGGTCGTGTGGCGTGTGGTCAGCAGGATAGCAGCAGTTGATGAGGTCGGGAGCCAGAGCGGCCAACGGGGTTAAAATCACGCTTCGCAGGTCCAAGTATGTTAGCGGCACAGGTGCTCGAATCAGCGAGGCTAGGTGGCGGCAAGTAGTCACTCAGTGCGGGCGTTGGCCGGTATTAATCCGATACTCGGCATGTGTGTGGCAAGTTCTTTGCTAAGACACCGGAGGAATGCGAATATGGGTATATGTTGAATCTGGAAGCAGAAAGTGAAGGTGGACATGGGAAAGCTAGATGTTGCACACGGCCTGCAGTCAAACAAATGTGCGCTGTCACCATCGGTGGCCTTGGGAGTAAACGTGGCTCAGATGTGGTGTCCATCCTTGCCGCCGCAGCAAAACAGCAGCAGCAGCGGCCCAGTGGCACGTCATGCCATTGCTGCAGGCAAGGCTCCACACACCTCTGCAGAGAAGGGAGCTGTTTCTCTTTGAATCATCTCCCGGTCCAGATGCTCCTGCTCCTCGATACTCATGGCCGCCAGCAGTTCGTTCAGCGAGAGCGATTGCATTGGTTAATCATTGGTTAAGACAAAATAACAAAGTGGGGTGGGCCTGATTAACGACACAGACTGCTTCCCCGGACTAATAGAATATACTGTAGAAATATGAAGTGTTGTTGTCACTCAAACTAGGAACAAACAAGGTGAAGGGTAAAAACTCAACATAAATATAATGTCCGTATAGTAGACTCTTTCATTCCTAAAAAGGAAGAAAAGTGGGGCAAAGTCCAGCTTTGATCTGCAAGGAAAAGGCGGCAAATGTGCTGAGCAAAATCGTGTGGATAAGGAGCATAGCCAGCACTCAGCATATCCAGTGAGATAAAGGATACTAAACAATATCAGTCAGTGGTCTGGCTCTTGACCTAGTAGCTCTATCAGGACCAAAGCGGGGGTAATCATCTCTGGCTTGTCTGATGTGTTTTTTCCGGACGGGGCTTGAGTCAGTGGATGGCAAGTAGGTTCAAACTTATACAGCGCTTTTTGACATGATCTTCGGGAGAGTTGCAGATGGAATTGGGACTCATCTTGATAATAATGAGTTTCACCGGGAAGCCCCATCTGTATTGGATTTCTTTCTCTCGTAGTAGTCTAGTGTAGGGCTGGAATTCCTTTTGCCTGAGCATTGTTGCTGAGGACAGGTCCGGGAAAATAGAGATCGCCTGGAAGCAATCGGGAAGGGACTCAGTTTTCCAGAGAGCTCGAAGGAAGTCCTCTTTTCACATTGTAAAGTGTTCCTATGCAATCGCTTGTCCCTAGGGACTGCTGAGGTAGATTCTTTGGTTGTTGCGTTCCACCTTCCTAAGGTGCGCGTGACTTGCGACTGTCCAAGTTGTTGGTACTGCTGTCACCTCCCTTTTCCAATGATGGACTCTGCAACGTTCAGAGAAACAATGGCTTGTGCCGGACCTGAGATGGAGTGTTCCAAGCCAGTAATTTCTTTTCCAAAAAGGGCAGTACCTGCACTTCAGTAATATGTAGTAACAGAAGGTGGGCCGAGTCCTTAAGCTTATCGGTTTGTTCCAAGGTTGCACGGCAGAGCGGACGTCGGAGCTAGTAAACTAACGGGTCAGGGCCCCCAGTACATGTCCTTTACGGGCCCTCTGCGTGGAATAGGGAATGTGCTTTTCCGGCCAGGCACACAACACAACTTGGGACTAGGAGACGCCGCTTTTCCTCCTCGTTGTCCAGATTGCTGCTCCTGCGCCAGATGTCCGCTCTCCTCCTCCTCCACCACCACCACCATCTCAGCCTCCACAAGTTACTGCTCCATATACACAAGGTGTAGGGCACAGCGGTGTCACGTAGTTCTACACCTGGCTTGCCTCGGCGAACGAAGGCACACAGGGAGGAACTTGCTCCGCGTCATGCAGCAAGAAATCGAATGTGTGGCGTTCTCTGCGCAAAACTGCAAATCGGATCAATGGTGACGGACAAGGGAGGAACATGGTTGTCGCGCTGCACCGAGGAGGGATGGTCCATAGCGCCTGCATGGCGCAATTTGTTCATATCTGGTCGTGAAAAGGTTTCCTGTGTTTTCCCACGAATCTTCAGCCAGATTCTGGAATATGGCCAGGAATCTGTGGCATTGCACTTTATCCATTCGTACAAAGCAGGAACACCTCCTTCAAGTTGCAGCGGACTAGACAGAAACGTCCCTCCCCCAACACACTTTGATTTGCGATGTTTCCACACCGTTGAAAATTCCAGCCTGCACATGTTGGACCCTTGACTGTATGAACAGAGGAAAAGGCCTTTAACGATTTTTTGAAGATCCAGAAGTCGGAAGTACTCCCATGTGTAAGTTTGATGTCAGCCAGTGCATGCTCATGCGTGCACCTGCCGTTTGTTTGAAGCCATTCGAGGAGGCCGCGTTATTTGTCAGTCGCCAGCCTACGGGATGAATATCGTTCTTTCCATGCTTATTGTCCTGGAACTGATGCGGAAAAAGCTGTCTGGGCAGGGGACTGGAAACGGTGGCGACTACATCTCGTGGCCAATTGTGTCCCGGGTGGGGACTGAAATGGAGGAGGAGTGGGGAGGAGGAGGACATTGGATGCAGAAGCATTGTCCTGGTGAAATTAGTGGATTTTTTTTAGTTCTTACCAAGGTGACAAAGAGAGGAGGAGGCAGGAGCAGCTGGGGAGGTAGATGGAGATGAGGAAGACGAGGCAGATGACCTGCAGAACCGTGGCAGTATACAGTGAGTTGGAGGCAGGGAAGCCCTCGGAAAGTCAATTAGTGCAGATGGCCCGCAGCTTGCTTATATTGCCTGGCTAGTGACAGCCGAAATAGTCGGCATCCGGCAGAGGTGGATGATTTGGCTCTCCACCCTTTGGAACCCCTAGCTACAGGTCCAAATTGGGAAGCCTTTTTCCCATGCTATTGAGAGGAGGACCAAACTCAAATACTATAGGAAATCCTCCGTAATTCTGTTGGCTCGATGCCTTTGTGCGGCATGTCCCTCCTATGACGGTATGACCGGGGTGTTTCATCAGCGCTCACGTTACGACTGCCGCGGCTGCTGGGGGAAGGTGGGGGGTAGGAGCAGTCCAGCTCCATAGCAGTAACCTAAGTCTGGAGTCACTGTGAGCAGTTCCTTCACCGCCTAGTGAGAGGGTTAGTCGCCAGCAGCCGCAGCAGCTGGACCGGGAGCAGTCCCTGATAACCAACAGGTGGTGGCCTACTTGGACTGCACTCTGCCACCACAGTTAGAAGATGCCGATGGATACTGGGAAGCCTAATACTGGTGTGGGCCGCAACTTGGCCGAGTTTGCAGTGGAGAAGCTTGTTTTCCTGCCGGGCAGAGTGTGGATCAGTGCGGGATGTTCAGTGCCGGCGGGGGCCATCGTATAGCTCAAGGAGAACCGCTTGTCAACGGGAAATGTGGAACGACTTTTTTTTTGACCTTTGTCAAGATTGAATCAGGCTGGTGGATCAGGCCAGGATTTCCAAACCCAAACCAATGCCTTAGTCGTCAGAACTTCATCAGCCATGACGCCTCACCCAAACTGGGAGAAATGAGTCTAGGGTTCAAACTACCTGCATCAGCCACTATTCTGATGCCGGCCACCGCCTGATTGACACACATCTGCTGACAGGTTTCTCCATCTGCCAACAACCAATCTCTTTACCGGGACTGGTATTGACACCCACTCCTCACACTGTGTCTTTTGTGCCACTGTCTGACATCATGCTGCTGCTGTGCGCTCGCCGTGAACTCCAACACTGTGTCATTGTACCACTTTGTGGCCTACTCCTGTTTTTGCCACCTAACACTATAGATGACATTTATGACACTGTCTGACCTCATGCTGCTTGCTGCCGTGTCCTACACACTGGTCATTGTCCACTTGTTGCATACTCCTGTTTTTGCATCTCTCAGAAATGTCCATTGTGCCACTCTGTACGCGACCTCATGCTGTTGCTGCCCGTTGACCTAAAACACTGTGTCATTGTGGCCACTGTCTGGACCTCATGCTGCTGCACCGTGACCTACACGCATCTGTGTCACTGTGCCAACTGGCCGACCTCATGCTGCTGCTTGCCGCTGTCCTAACACACTGTGTCATTGTGCCAAAAGATGTTCTGACCTCATGCTGATTGGCCGTGACCTACACACTGTGTCATTGTTGCCAATGCATGTCATCATGCTGCTGCTGCACGTGACCTACACACTGTGTCATTGATGCCACTGTCTGACCTCATTGCTGATGCTAGGGGCTGCTGCCGGGCCTGTGACACTTCACACTTGTGTCATTGTGCCACTGTTCTGACCTCATGCTGCTGCATGTGGGCTGCTGCACTCGTGACCTACCTCTACTGTGTATCGTGCCGACTGTATGACTCTTCATACTGCTGCTGTGGCTGCTGATGATGACATACACACTTGTTGTCATTGTGCACTGTCTGAACCTCATGCTGCTGCTTTGGCTGCCTGCCATGATCTAGACACTGTGTCATCGTTCCACTCTGTGGGCCTACTCCTGTTTTTGCCACCTCCAGAAATGTTCATTGTTGCACGGCCTGACCTCCATGCTGCTTGCTGTGGCTGCTGCCGTGAACTACAACTGTGTCAATTGTGCCACTGTCTGACCTCATGCTGCCTAGCTATGGCTGCTGCCGTGACCTGACACTGTTGTCATTGTTCCACTCTGTGGCCTACTCATGTTTTTGCCACATCCAGATGTCATTGTTGCCACTCTCTCTGACCTAAATGCCACGATGCTGTGGCTGCCGCCGTACCTCCACACTCTGTCACTGATGTTGCCTACCTGAGCCCTTCAGCTTGTTTTTTTCAAGCTGGCTCGCAATGACTTTATCGGCTACATTCCCCCTTTAGTTTTTTTTGGTCAGTTTGCCCTCTTAAGTGCCCAGGGAATTTTATAGTGAAGCGATTCTAAGAGCGTGCGGCAGAGTCATGTGCGTGTCATACTAAAACACAACATTGTATTGAAGACCAAACCAAGCTCCATCTGCATATTTAAGCATGGCTACAACGTTCTTCAGCACCTGCAGGCTCTGTGCAGTCCTGGAAATAGCAGTTTTTTAAGTGATTCATGCCGAAGTAATTCGGGAACTAAGTTATTTTTTGCGAGTAAATTGGCGAATGTGAACGAACGAATTTCGGGAAAATCGCCATCTCTATATCGAATCCACATAGCATTTTAATTCTAGGACATCCCCAACCAAGCATGCAAACATTACCTGTTGCCTTGTTGTCTCACTACCCTTCCACAACAATGAATTAGAAGAACCTTTGGCATATATGCGCCAATTCCCTGGGTAGGAGGAAGGTACAAGCGTAAAAATGGATTTTTTGTGCATCAGTTCTTTATGATTACAACACGTTAGACAGTTTGAGAAGAAAACAAAAAAAAAAAAACAACCCCCAAAAAAACACACACACACACACAAACCCCCCCCAAAAAAAAAAAAAAAAAAAAAAACAAAAGAAATAAAAAAAAAAAAAAAAAAAAAAATGCAAAAAAAAAACGGCAGACATAGCCAAAGGCCAATCTATCCAGAGAGAAGAGAACGAGTTGGACAACTCCTTTTCCTATTTAATCATGGTTGGAAATTGAATTGGGGTGCGGCCGGAAGTGATCAGGTTTTAGTAGAAGATGGGCGGAATTGATTCTAACGAAGTGGAATTCGTTGTTTAGAATTTAGGAAAACTGTCGGGTTCGGAACGAAAGTCGAACTTTGGGGGTACCTTCGGGGTGAACGAAGTGTGCTTTTGATTGAGAAAATGGCTTCGCGAGCACATGGCGCTTTCATGGGGGCAAGCAGCGCTCTGGGAGGATAGAAGGGCATTAGCCTGCAATGACATGTGATGAGTATGTAAGGCCATTCAGAGGACCGGCGGGGAATCTGTGACGTCACCGCACTATTTAAAGACCGACGCGCGCGCTGGGAGCTTCACACTCCTCTCACTGTACTGATAGGAGAGGTGTGCTGAGGGTGATTAGGCTTTCTGAAGATAACTGATTTTTAAACCGCGATTTCGGGGGGGTGCCACAGCTTGTCGCAGAGACTGGTCTCTGAATGTGCTATTGCTGCGTTTTGGGGGGATGGGATCTCAAATCCAGTGTGCGTCCACTGCTGCGTGTCGATTTACATTCAATATCCAAGTGGGTTCTAAGCAGTCTCTGTTGTATTCATTTAAAGAAAGAAAACAGCGTTTTTTTACAATTACAAAACCACTTCATTTTTGGCTGCTGAATTCTATTGCCGCCAATTTACATCCAGGGGTTATATTAAGGTTGTTTTGCTGGTGTGCTGGACAAAAATTAACCGTCTTTTTCAAACGCCAATTATATATTATTTTTTTTTGGGAGCTATTTCACAAGCAAAGGGCAAATAACAACTGTATCTCTTGTTGTGTGGCTGTAGAAAACACAGCAATTGTAACACGCTCTGTTTGTGCGGCTCAATTCTTTGGCGCAATTTACATATCCAGGGGTTAATTAAGCGTTTGTTTTGCTGGTAGTGTGACTAAATAAACCGTCTTGTCCAACGGCAAAATATTTATATCTTTTTTTGTTAGCCTATTTCCCCAGCAATGGCTAATTACAACTGTATCTCTTGTTGTGTGGAGTATGAAAACAAGCAATTGTAACACGCTAAAAGCTACTAGTTTGTAGCGGCTCAATTCTTTGGCTGCAATTTACATCCAGGGGTTAATTAAGCAGTTGTTTTGCTGGTGTGCTTGACAAAAATATAAACCGGTCTTTTTTCTAACGCCAAATTTATATATTTTTTTTGGTAGCCTAATTTACAAGCAAAGGCCAAATTACAACTGTTTCTCTTGTAGTGTGGCGAAGAAAACACGCAATTGTAACACGCTACTAGTTTGTGGGCTCATTCTTTGGCGCAATTTACATCCTGGGGTTAATTAAGCGTTGTCTTTGCTGGTGTGCTGACAAAAAATAAACCGTCTTTTTCAACGCCAAATATATATATATTTTTTTTGGTAGCCTATTTTCACAAGCAAAGGCAAATTACAACTGTTATCTCTTGTTGTTTAGTGGCGGAGAAGAAAACACGCGAATTGTAACCGCTACTAGTTTTGTGCGGTCAATTCTTTGGCGCCAATCAATTTACATCCAGGGGTTAATTAAGAGTAGTTTTGCTGACTGTGTGACAAATATAAACCGTCTTTATCAAACCGAAATATATAACATTTTTATTGTTGCATAATTCTCAATCGAAGGTTTATTAAGCCTGTTTGTGCTTTTACATTTAGTAAAAACACATGTGCTAGTAAACGACACATAACAAGTAAATTTTTCCATGCCATTTGTGCGAGCGCATTTATAAATCAAGGTATTAAACCAAAGCTGTTACTGGGTTCATTTGGAAGTCAAATATATTCAAGGGGTGTATATTTATCATATACAGATAGCTTCATCATACAGTGTTGTACATTTTGATCTAACAGTATGTCAGGACAGTGATGGTGGAAGGCTCATGCAACTGCGAGTGGCAGTGGCACAAACATTTCTGAAAACGGGCCCAGGTCGCAGCACAGCAAGTGGGACGTTCGCAGCAGGGGTTCACTCGGTGAGGCCCAAACTGCCGCTGTCATCTAGCGGCCGTGTGTTGTTTCAGCAACCCAAGGGTTCTTGATTGGTTGACTAGGTCATCCTCTGTCCTCCCAGGAATGACATTCTGACAACCCCAGCCAAGAGGGTCGGTGTGGTACCTCTGACACAACACTTAGTTGGATGGCCGGGAGGGCTCGTCAGCGGCCCTCACCTGTCCCTCAGCCCGCCTCTGTCCATCCAGTTCCCTCAGCCAGGGATCTACTATGTGGTCTGGGCTAAGCGACCACTATTTATCGAGCGAGGTGAAAAATTTGAGGAGGGCAGTCAGCAGCTACGTAGGCAGCAGAAGAAATGGGCCATTATCCCCAGTTCTTGCAGTAGGCGGCAAGTATAGATGTGGAGAGTGGATGGAGGTCATGTGGTGAGATGGTAGCCCGGCTTACCAAGGACCGGTGATGATGGAGGACTCTAGTAGTGACGATTAAAAACAACAAATTGATGTTGATGTAGCCGAGCCGCACTTGGGGCCGGGTGAAGCAAGGGCTTCATCATCGTCAGGAGTAGAGGGCGTCAGCTTGCGCGTCAGGCAGCGGCGCAGCTGCAAGTGGGTTGTGTGGGCCCTGAGTCAGCAGCGGTAGCAGCAGTGTGAGGTCGGGAAGCCAAAGGCGGCCACGGTGGTGAAAACCCGCTTCGCAGGTCCAAGGAAGTTAGCGGCACAGGGGTTCCAGCGAGGCAGCGCGGCAGTAGTCACTCAGTGCGGAGCGTTGGCGGTAAAATCAGCTACTCGGCGGTGTGGCAGTTCTTTGCTAAGGACACACGGAGGAGCCGGAACGATATGGGTTTTATGTAGAATCTAGTGGAGCAGAAAGTTGAGTTCATTGCTTGTGGCCAGGGTGCTAACGTTGGCACAACGGCACCGGCGTCAACACATTGCAGCGTCACCATCCGGTTGGCCCTGGGTGAAACGTGGCTCAGTTGGTGGTGGTCCTCCTGCCGCTGCAGCGAGCAGCAGCGGCCAGTGGCACGGCATGCCATATTCTGCAAGTCAGGCTCCTCCACCTCTGCAGAAGGCTAGCTGTTTCTCTTTGACATTACTCTCCCGTCCAGATGCTCTGTCCTCGTACTCCATGGCGCCTGCAGTCGTTTTCAGAGAGGCGATTGTAAAGAGGGACAACAGTATGGTCCAACCATCCTAAGGTGCAGCAGCTGACCGTGACTCATGTACAAGTTGTTGGTTACTGCAGTCCCTCACCTTTCCAAATGATGGATCTGACACCTTCAGAAGAACTAATGGCTTGTGCCGAGCGTGATGGGAGTTCCAAGCCGGAAGTTCTTGTCCAAATAAGGCGAGTACCTCAGCACTTCATTAAATATGTAGCAACAGAAGAGAAATTGGGGTCAGTCCTTGGTTATCGGTTTGTTCCAAGGTACTCGGCCCAGACGCGGACGTGCTCTGGAGCTTGTAAACTACGGGTCAGGGCCATGTTCAGTACATGGTCCTTTCGGCCCACTGGGTGAATGTGATATTGCAGTCCGACCGGCCCAGTTAGCACTAGCACCAACTACTTGTGACATGGGACGCCTCTTTTCTCTCCACGTGTCAAACTGCTGCATCCTGCGCCAATGTCCGCATCTCCTCCTACCACCTCCACCACCTATCAGCACTCCACAAGTACTGCTCCATCATACCACATGTGTAGGGCCACAGCGGTGGTCACGCAGTTTCTACAACTAGCTTGCATCGACGCGAACGAGGTTCACACAGGGGATAGGAACTGCTACGCGTCATGCAGCAAGGAAATTCGATGTGGGCTTTCTCAGCGCCAATGAAATCGGAACCATGGGTGACGAACAATGGGAGGAACATGGTAGTCCGCGCTGCACCGAGGAGGCATGGTCCATGCGCCTGCATGGGCACGTGTTCAATCTGGTTGTAAAAAAGGTTCCTGAAGGGGGTCTTCCCACCGATCTTAAAACATTCTGAAAATCTAGCTGGAACAGGAAAACTGTGCATGCACTTTATCCATTCGTACAAAGCCAGGAAAACCCTCTGAGTTGCAGCGCGGCAGAACGGGTCCTCCCCCAACACGACTCTGGATATGCGATGTTTCCACCCGCTGGAATTCCAGCCCTGCACATGTTGGAATCCGACTGTATGAAACAGGAGAAAGGCCATTAACGATTTTTTTGATGATCCAGCAGACACAGAAAGTACTCCCCTGTGTAACTTTGATGTCAGCCAGTGGCAGTCATGCGTGACAGACCTGCCGTTTTTGTTGAGGCCATTCGAGGAGGCTCACGTTATTTGTCATGCGCCTGGACCTATGATGGATGAGGATGATTAACGTCATTCCACTGCTTCTTGTCCTGGAACGATGCTGGAAAAATTGTTAATGGGCAGGGGATGGAGATGTGGACGACATACTATTCTCGTGGCCTCTGAGTCGGGTCGGGGACTGAAAATGGAAGGAGGAGAGGAGGGAGGACATTGGAGCAGAAGCATTGTCTGGTGAAATGAAGTGGATTTTCTACCCAGGTGACAAAAGAGGAGGAGAAGGAGCAGCTGGAGGAGGAGGATGGAGATGTGGAAGACGGAGGCAGATGACTCCCATGCACCGTGCAGTATACAGTGGGAAGGAAGATGGAGGCAGGGAGCCCCTCGGTGTCCACTGTGCTGAGATGTTCCAGCAGGCATGCTTATCTTGCCTGGCTAGTGGACAGTCCCCGAATAGTCAGCATCCGGCCAGAGGGATGACTTCTGGCTCTCCCACCCTATTGGAACCCTCGCTACGGTCAAAATGGGAGCCTTTTTCCAGCTATTGGAGTGTAAGACAAAACTCTCAATTACTTAGGGTAATTCTCCGTAATCAAGTTGGACGCCTCTTGCCTATGTGCGGCTGTCCCTCCTCTGACTGGTCTTCTGACCGGTGGGGTTCCTCAGCGATCTGTAAATACTGTCCGCGGCTGTGGGGGAAGGTTGGGGGGTTAGGAGCAGTACCAGCTCCCATCAGCAGTAACCTAAGTCTGGAGTCACTAATGGAGCAGCTTTCCTTCACCGCCTAGGGAGGAGGGCACAGTACCAGCCAGCAGCAGCAGCAGGACATGGTGCATTCCATGAACCAACAGGTTGTGGCATTCTTGTTCAGAACTCTGCCACCCAGTTTGAAGATCGCTGGACTACTGGGCAGCAAACATGGATGTGTGGCCGCATACTTGCCGAGTTGCAGTGGGAGTAGCTGTCATGCCAGGCCAGTAAATAGTGTGGATCAGAGCGGGTGTTCAGTGCGGCGAGGGGGCATCGTTTCCCCAGGAGAACCCGCTTGTTCCACGGGAAATGTGATACGACTGACCTTTGTCAGATGGAATCAGGCGTTGGATCGGCAGGTTTTCCACAATCCAATGCCTTTGGGCGTCAGTCTGGTTCAAACTAATGGCCTTCAGCCACTATTCTGATGCCGACCACTCCGCCCCTGAGGCCCTCACATTCTGCTGATTAGTTTCTCCATGCTGCCACCACCGTCTTTACCAGGGATGGTAATTGCCACCACCTCAACACTCTGTCATTGTGCCACTCTATGTGCTCATGATGTGCTGCTGTTGTGCCAGCCATACCTCCAACCTGTGTCATTGTGCCACTCTGCGGCCTGGTACGGTTTGGCCACCTCCAGAATGGTTAATTGTGCCACTCTATACCTCTTGCTGTTGCTCATGTCATCACATCCACTCTCTGTCATTGTGCCACTGCCTGTCCTCATGCTGCTGCGAGGTGACCTCCGCTCTCATTCATTGTGCCGCTCTGTGGCCTAATACCTATTTTTGCCACCTGACCTAGAATGTCATTGTGCCACTCTTGACCTCATGATGTTGCTCTGTATCACCTCCACTCTTATGTCATTGTGCACTGCCTGACCTCGATGCTGCTGCCCCGTGACTCGCTCTCTGTCATTGTGCGCTATCTGTGGCCTTAAGCACTATTTTGCCCCTGCAGATGTCATTGTGCCACTCTCTGAACCTCTTGCTGTGGCTCCTGTCATCACCTCAACTCTCTGTCATTGTGGCCACTGACTGAACCTCATGCTGCTGCGCCGTGACTTCCTCCCGCTCTCAAGTCATTGTGCCGCTCTGTGGCCTAATATATTTTTGCCACCTGCAGAATGTCATTTGTGCCATCTCTGACCTCATGTGCTGCTGTTGACTCTGTCGTTGCCATCCACACTGTGTCATTGTGCCAACTGTCTGACCTCTGCTGCTGCCGTGGCTGCTGCAGTGCCCTCCACACTGTGCCCCTACTCACTTGTTTTTGCCACCCTCCAGAATTTGTTCATTTGTGCCACTGTTGACTCATACTGCTGCCGCCCCGTGAATCCACACTGTATTCATTGTGGCCACTCTGTGGCCTCCAATACTGTTTTGCCAACTCAGAATGCCATTGTGCCACTGTCTGACCTAATTACTGCTGACGCCGTGAACCTCCACACTGTGTGATTCGTGCCACTACTGTGCCCTAATACTGTGTTTTCCGCCATCACTTAATGTCATTGGGCACTGTCTGACCTCATACTGCTGACCAGCCGTGACACTCACCTGTATAAGGTGCACTCTGTGGCCTAATACGGTTTTGCCGCCTTCCATAATGTCAATGTGCACAACTGTTGACCTTCTCATTACTGCTGTCGCAGTGACCTCCACACTGTATCATTGTGCCATCTGTGGCCTATTACTGTTTTGCCGGCCTCATTAAAAAAATGTTCATTGTGCCACTGTATGACCTAATACTGCTGCCGCCGTGACCTCTCCACACTGTATCATTGTGCCACTCTGTGGCATAATACCTGTTTTGGCCGCCTCCATAATGTCATGGTGCCAGTGCTGACCTCATTACTGCTGCCGCCGTGATCCTACTTCACTGTTTGTGATTTGTGCCACTCTGTGCCGCTTTAATGTTTTTCCGCCTCTTGTATTGTCATTGTGTCCACTGTTGTCTGACCTCATTACTGGCTGCCAGCCTGTGACCTCCAATCTGTATCATTGTGCCAACTCTCGTGGCCTAATACTGTTTTGCCGCACTCCAGAATGTCATGGTGCCACTGCCCTGGACCTCATGCTGCTGTGGCTGCGCCGTTCACCTCCACACGTCATATCTCTATGTTGACACCTGAGCTCTAAGCTGTTTTTTCCAGCACTTTCGCTAGCATTGACTTTATCAGGCTAAATTCCCGCATGAGTTTCCATTGGTCAGTTTTGCCCTCTTAAGTGCCCAGGGAATTTTATAGTGAAGCGATTCTTAAGAGCGGGGCAGTCATTTGTGCGTGTCATACTATAACCACAAACATTGTATGAAGACCAAACCAAGCGCCCTCTGGCATATTTAAGCATGGCACTAACGTTCTCTATGCACCCTGCAGGCTCTGGGCAGCCTGGAAATAGCTGTTTTTTTAACGTGATTAGTGCCGAAGTAATTCGGACGAAAAGAATCTTTGGTCGGATAAATTCGGCGAAGTCAGCCGGAACGAATTTTTGTGAAATTCGGCCATCTCTCGTTATATGCTATTGAAAGACTTTACTATAACCTCGGTTTTTATAGATAAAGTGGTAAAAGTCAGGAGATGGGGTCCAGTGCGTTCCCTGGCATGTATTTCCTGAAGTATGTGACGAATTTGTAAAATTTTTAAAAATATTAAAGATGGGGGGAGGACATTGGGTCGAGATATTGAGAAGGGAGTGTTGTTGTATTATCGCTATACAGAATTGGTTACTGTATTGATGTTCCAATTTTTCCCATGCGCCAATGGATAAAAATGGGTTCCCAACAACGCAGAGGAGGCTATTGAACGTACTTGTTTCCGAATAGAAATCCAATCTGCAGATAGATAACATGTAAGGACCAAACTTAATATAAGATAAGTTAAGGATAGCAAGGGCTGAGGGTGGAAGAGGGGCCTATTAGAGAGGTTATTAAGATGTAATATCTACTGGGAAAGGGGTAAAGAGTTATTTTCTAATGGAAACCCAAGCAAGTGAGTCTGAGTTATGCACAATACACTGCATGCTCCAGAGAGAATGGATAGCACTTATAGTTTCCTAGGTTTAGGGACGGCCAGACACCATATCTATTTTAAAAAAAAAGAGTTTGCCTTTTAATTCTAGGTTTACGGCCGTTCCATATAAAGTCAGAGAATAAACGGTTGGGTTTGGTTTGTCAGGGAAGGCGGGATTAAGTAGGGAATAGATCTGCAATTAAAATAATTTTGGGTAAAAAGAGCAATTTTAATTACTTTAATTCTAGGCTTTCCAAAGACAGATTCAATGAATGATAAGTCTAGTTTAATTTCAGATTCTAAGATTGGTAAAGATGCTCATAATTTGCGGAAGATATTTCAGGTGGGGGATCGGAGAATCTTGAATACCAAGATAATCAGTATGGTCATCAGATCTATTGGATAGCCGAAATGAAACTTTGTGACGATTTCCTTAAACGAAGCCTCATTGACGGGGGTTAGATAGATGTATTAGATCTGTTTATTTTGTAAAATTGTCACCTTCCGAAAACGATCTAGGTTTCCAGTTATAAATCGCTAAGGAGGTATCGGATTTGTAACATCAACATTACATCTCAGCGGTAAAGGATGATCTTAGTGAGGGACCACCCTTGAATGTTTCATACCTGAAATATGTGGATTGGACCTATACTTTTCAGGCAAGAGGCTCCATACTTAATACGAATATTAGGTGTGAAGGGCGGGCAAACTCCATTGGCGAGTACCCTTTTGCAAAGGGTAAGGAGTCGAGCAGAAAAACCGGGGTCGACCCGAGCAGATGGGTAGTGTAAGAGAGCCAAATTAGCCTGAAGAATTTAAAACCTGACAAAACCAACCTGCTGCAAGGACAGCTCCAAATTCTGACCAATTTACTATATCAATGCTTCTCCGCGGTCAAAGCGACAAATAAAAGCAACCCGACGTGGAGGGAGGCTGCGTATTTGTTTCAGAGTCTTGGAGTCGAGGGGTAGAATCTTCTTGAATGTTCTACACTTCACAAAGCCTACCTGGTCTTTATGAAATCAGATATGGTAGTATTGTGTTCAGAAAGGTCGCAACAATTTTAGCGTGAAGTTTGTTTATCCGAATTTAGCGTGAAATAAGGGCCTGTAATTGGAAATGTGAGATTTGTCGTTTACCTGGACTTAGGAATAGTAGTGATGAATTGCAGAGTGCATTTCTTGGCAAGTGAGCTTTTTTGGCGGCATTTTCGTTGTATAATTCTACTAAGTGAGAGTGAAGAAGTTCAGAGAAAACTTGGAATATTCATTTAGAAATACCATCTGGGGCCTGGTTGTTTATTAGATTTTGCTAGAGAAGCCTAGATGCGAATGGCTTTTTTGACCTCAGCTAAGGAGAACGGCTTATTTATGTCTTCTAATTGAGGTCGAGTCTGAATAGGTAAATGTCGAGAGCTAAGGATGAATTTTTTTCGATGATTGTGGGAGTGGGATGTTTTCATTAGTTTGGATATATACAGTGAGAGTGTATTTAGCAAATTGGTTCGCTGTTATCTTTGGGATTTATTACTTCTTCCGGAAGGTGAAGTTAAGTGGGAGATAGTGTTGTGCTATGGTGGATTTTAATTCGTGTTTGCTAGTAGTAGTCTGCCAGGTGTATATCCTTGAATTATTATTGCCACTTTTGATTAGCTAGGTGATATTCTATTTATGGAGTTAATAATGCGTTGCTTATTTGTCGCATAGTATGCCAAAGGGAAATCTTCTTACAGCGGTGTGGGGTCTAATCTTGAATGCGTTATGCTTGTTTAATAGCATTTTAAGAGGCTGTTGATTTCTGCTGTGTTTCCTGTTTTCCCTGCTTGCGAGGTTGAATAAGGTATACATCGCATGATGCCTTGTGGGGTGCTACCATTGAATCTCCGTTATGAGGGGGCAGAGGAGTATTAATTCTCAAAGATAGCTTTATTTTTTTGAGGACAGATACTTTCGACTTTTGCAGGATTTTTTAAAAGGGTAATCATTTTAGACGCCTTAAAGATGTGCTAGAAGCTCTTTAAGGCCTGAGGAAAGAAACTAGTTACGGGGGCATGGTCTGTACCATGTAATGCTACCTATTTCTATAGTGACTTAGTAAGGTCCAGGACAATTTATGTCTGTTATAAAAAATCTATACGAGAATGGACCTGCTATTGGGGAGGAAAAAAGAATGCGTGAAATCGCGTTCAAGAGGTGTGGGGAGGTACCTCAGGACATTGTGCATATCTTCTTTCAGAAAGCTATGGACGTGCAGGTCATGTACTGACTTAATTACTTGGGCTCCTGATACTATCACTAGTCATGTTTTTTCAATTTGAGTTAAAATCCCCACAGATATTAAAACCTCCTTTTCTTACAGATTTTGCTCTGTTATATCTTTTCCTTGATAAAAGAAATTTGTCTATGTTTAGGGGCGTATATTAGCAGTAAGGGTATATGGTCTCGGAGTTGATCTAGCATATTAATATATCTATATCTGCCATCGGGGTCCACTTATGGATTGAATTAGGTTTTAAAGAAGATTGAATTTTTTTTATTAAATAGCAACTCCTGCATGTTTCGACAGGGTTTCTGATGTGGAAGATATGTGGAAACAATTTGAGTTTTAGACCTAAATTGGTCTTCTTTAACAATATGTGTTTCCTGAATGCAGGCTATGTCAGCACACCCAGATTTATGGACTATCTCGACATAAAATGGGAGTGAGACAAGCATGCTTTGAGGGAGAGTTCTAAGTCCTTAACATTGAAAGGGAGAGAATTTCATTCTTTGGTTTAAGACAAAAGAAAAAGGAGGTGGGCTGGAAAAAATAGCCGCACAGCTGCATCCGGGATGAATAGAAATACTGTAGAAATATGAAGTTGTTGTTGTCACTCCTAACTCGGAACAAACAAGTTAAGGGTAAAACATTTCTAAATCTAAATAAGTCCGTATAGTAGACTCTTTCATTCTAAAAAGGAAGAATAGTGGGGCAAAGTCAGCCTTGATCTGCAAGGAAAAGGCGGCAAATGTGCAGAGCAAAAACCAAGTTAGAGGATTAGGAGCACTAGCGCCAGCACTCCTGATTATCAGTGAGATAAAAGGATACTAATACTATTTTCAGTCCAGTGGTATGGCTCTTTGACCTCGTTAGCTCTTTCAGACCAAAGGGGAGTTAATCATCTCTGGCCTGATTTGTTTTTTGCCGGACGGGGCGTTGCGTCAGAGGAGGCAAGTAGGTTCCAACTTGCTCAGAGTTGAACAAGCTTTTCCGTGTGGAGTTTCAGATTGATAATTGGGACCCATTTTGATAATAATGAGTTTTCAACGGGAAGGCCCCATACTGTATTGATTTCTTTCTCTCGTGTTGTAGTCTTAGTGTAGGGCTGGAATTCCTTTTGCCTGAGCATTCGTTGATGTGGACAGGTTCAGGGAAAATAGGAGATCGCCTGGAAGCATTCGGGAAGGGACTCGGTTTTCCAGAGAGCTCGATGGAAGTTCCTCTTTCTACACATTGTTGAAGTGAATCCTAAGCAATCGTGTCCCCTAGGGAACCTGCATGAGGTAGATTCTTTGGTTTTGGTATCCTATGGATTCCTATCCTATTGTAAGTTTAGAGAGGAGGAGTTAGGTAGGACTGTGCCATCCCAGATCAGTAGGTATGTATTCAGTTGATCCGGAGGAAACAGTTTTGGGATGCTCTGATCCTCACATTATTGCGTCTAGATCTGTCTCCTGGGGTCTAGAACTTTGGCGGACACCTAAACGTTGAGCACTTCTTCCTCTATGCATTGTTGGCGATCTATCAGGCTTATTATGAGATTGCCCCAAAAAGTCCGGGCCATTTTATTTTCAATATGTTCAGTGCGAGAGGACAGGGCGTGGAAGTCCTGTTTTAGGTCGTTCATCATTTGCTTGATGTCGGTTTGCAGAGAAGACCGAAAGGAGGAGAAGAGGTGATGCAGAGTTGAAACTGGTTAGAGGTTGGGAGTCGGCATGGTCTAGAAGTTCCAAGTTCCACGGTATTCTGCCCTTGACGATGGGTCGGGGAAGCAGGAGGTGGAAACTTCAGTCCTCTTTTTGGTTTGAGAAGAATAGAAAAACTCAGGGAGTTTTGATGGTTTGCTTCTCTGGTTCTTTTTAGACGTATCTCCCATGACGGGCCGAGAGAGGATGGAGAGGGTAGGTAAAACAGTAGGTAAAAAAGCACGTTTACTGGAGAAGAGACTTTCCCTTTTTTTTTTATTCTCTCTCTCCCTCAAAGCTGAAAAGAAGCTCCAAGAGGCAAAATCACTTCTCAGGGGAGTTGGATCCAAAGTTGTTTAGAGCTGAAAGCAGTATGGGTCAATGGGATATGTAGAGGTAGATGAAAGGTCGTAGATAGTTGAGATCCCACATCGATCATAGCTTTACTTTAGGGGAGTCCAGGCTGAGAGTGTTCCAACAGAGTGTCACTTTTAATGTGCTTAAAACCAAACTGCAGCTGAAAAATAGGATCCGTAAACTTAAGAACCCGCAAGTCCTCTTAAAGATAAAGTAATAAAATAAAAATAAGCAGGGGCTACAGATTGGCAGCTGATTCTCTCTATCACAAGTCTTATTACCTTGGCTCAAGATTTAAAGTTATCTGGTACCCCAGGATTGTAGACCTCTCTTTCAGATTGGGAATTATAGTTGATGGGCAGTAGATAGTTGTTTTCATCAAAGAAAACACTGGCAGAGCACAGTTAGGAGGCGAATGTATGATTTATGAGAGTTCACTTCTCTTAGTTGTTTCAAATTGAAGTTGAGATTTCAGTCACTATGTCTTTGATGTGGTGTTAGCAGGGGTTGCAGGCAAAGGATTAATGCATGAGGAACTCAGGTATTATTGCCCCTTTTGAACAGCTATGGGCTGAGGTTTTTTAGTGGCAGATCCCTCTGTATGCAGCACTGGCAGGAGTGCAGTATTACAAGGTATTAATGAGGAAGCAACAGTCCCCTTGCAAATGGCCATTCGTTAGGGGGCTGGAAGAGGTTTAATTAAGAGCTGATTTTCTAAGCAGCCTGCATGGAGATATTGGTGGTTGGGGGGAGGACATTCTAGCTTTATTATACCTAGCAAAAATGTGTGCAACCTAATTATTCAATGGCTCCCCAAGTTGCAAGTCCCAGCGCAAGTAACGAAGGCAAAGGGAAACAGCAGTTACAGGGCTTGAAGCTCGGTTATTGAGGTATGTCCCGATGTCTTGGAGCTCAAGAAGAGACTCCGGACAGCAACGCGGGGCCCCGTGGACACGGAGGTCTACACAGGCATGGTGAGTGTCTCTGAATATGCACAGGGCTCCCGTTTGCAAGCGACGAGAGTGGGTGCAAGGCGCAGCGGTGTGGTGGCCAGTGCAGGGGACGAGGCTACAGTACCTGGGAGTGGCGATCAGCTGCTGCACGGCTCGGGGGAGGCTTGGCTGGCACCACGGGGCCTGCCTGGGACTTCAGTGATAGATAGGCTGCGGTACGGATCGCTGAGGGTCCGCTGTGGAACGGGGGCGTAGGTCTGCGGGAGAAGCGCCAATACCTCTCGCTGGAGGCACCCACGTCTGGTAATGGCGGCCGCGGCAAGGGAGAGTCGCAGGCTTCCGGTGATCCTCCAAACTCCAGTGTAGACGGGACGTAAGAGGTTACTGGGTGGCTCAAGATACTCCGAACCAGTAGCCGGGACCTTTAGGAGATGTTCAGCAAAAGCTATCTGTTCTCACAGGTTTAGTTGGGCCGGTTTCATGGAGTGGCTAGGCAGAGCTCTCTCAACCCACGTCTGCTCTCATCCTCAGTCAGGCCACGCCCCCTTTAAGTTTTATTTCTATATTGCATGGATAGTACACTTAAAAAAGGTGAATATTAGAAAATAAATATCATAAGTGGTTGAAAAATTATGAGTTCTTGTGGTGTCAGTCTTGTATAACTACAAACGTATCAGATTATGTAAAATAATTGCTATGGAAATGAAAGTTTCCTTCTACTTGGCAAAACTAACATTTTGGGTGGGTTTGTCTGCAAAGTTGCACAATAGGAAAAGGTTTTGGGGTAGTATTTGTTAACTAAGCAGGGGAAAGTTAAAACTATCACAGGAACTACTATATATTTGGTCTGAAGAATTTTTATATTTTATCACAGTTAGATACACAGGTTAGATCTACATGTACTTTTCAATTAAGTTAAAGGGAATTGTAACTTTATGAAAATGGGTCTAATTTTATCAAACGTTATGAGCAATTCGGCCAATAATCTGATTCGAGAAGATTCCCGAGTGTGTGGAATCATCTCACGATGTTCGATCTTCGATTGCAATTAATCTCCGATTCCCATTAAAGTCTAAGGGAGAGGAATACCAGCTTCATTTTCATACCCAAAACAGGTGAGGTGAAGCTGGAATTAACATCCACAACAGTAAACTGGATACATGGTACATCTTATTCAAGACAATTAGGCTACAAGAGTCACAGAAAAAAGTTCACAGGCTAAAATAATCAATTCCGTTCAATGGCTAACCGAAAACATGAGGACGGTGTAGCCACAGCAGATACAGCGGTAGCAGCTGCTATCGGGCCCCTTTGACACAAAACAAGACACCTGTATTGGAAATGGCACATGGTAACTAGCAGGAGACCCCAATCACTTTTTGCACCATGGACCAACAACTTGTCATATATATGATGGCAGCAAGAACATCCCAACAGGGAACGCGGAGGTTCAACCGGCAGGTCCCTAGTTAGAGTGGGTGCGGTGAGAGCCAGGGCTGCCGTGAGTCATCTATTAACCGTTTCATGGCCACATGCAGCTAAATCAAATGGGGTGCCCACCCATTACTACTTCCTATTTTTAACATATCACCGGACACCATTTTGATTAGGGCCCCTGACAGGAATACTGCCCTATTGGCACCCCTGGCATCCATTTTAAAGTAACTTGACCCCAAAATATACAGAAAAAGGGGAAATAAATTAAACCCAGAAGAAAAACAGAAACATGGCCATACTCACTGCTAGTAAAGCTGAAATGAGACTGAACACAGCATAGAGGCAACATGGGCCCCCATGTTATTAAAGAAAAATACCCAGGTGCAGCTGATTGGTGGTAATCCATATATTTCTCCACTAGGTGGACAGAAAGCTGCACCTTAAATTGACATCTATTCACATAGCATGCAAAAAAGCCAAAAAGCCACAGTACCATACATTGGGAGACTAAACAGATGCGCAAATACCCATAAGACAGACGCTCGCACACCTTCCATGCATGAGGGGGGCGGCTGCTGGCATTCTACTTGCATCCAATCCCCAGTACTGTTGGGCAAAAAAAAAACTATTTTCACATACTGGAAAAATATCAAATATGAGGTATTGGTTAACATAATGGCCACTCTATTGTAAGCCTGAAAAGCCCTTCACAGCTCCTATTTATGCAGGTCCCTACACCTTAAAATCACAAAATATACAAAAAAGGTGGAACAAATTAAACTCAGAAGAAAAACAAAAAATGGCCAACTCATGCTAGTAAAGTTTGAAATAGACTAAAACACAGCATAGAGGCAACATGGGCCCCATGTATTAAAGAAAAATACCCAGGTGCAGCTGATTGTGGTAATCCATATATCTCCACTAGGTGGAAGAAAGTGCACCTTAAATTGACATTATTCACATAGCATGCAAAAAACCCAAAAAAAAGCCACAGTACATACTTGGGAGAATAAACAGATGCGAAATACCCGTAAGACAGACGCTCGCACCCCTTTCCCATGCATGAGGGGCGGTGCTGGTATTCTCTTGCATCCAACCCCCGTACTGTTGGCAAAAAAAAAAAAAATATTTCAATACTGGAAAAATATCAAATAGAGTATTGGTTAACATAATGGCACAATATTGTAAGCGCAGCTCTTCACAGCTCCTCATTTATTGCAGCCCTACACTCCTTAAAATCACAAAATATACAAAAAAGGGAAAAAAAATAAATCGAAGAAAAACAGAAACAGGCCATATCACTGAAAGTAAAGCTGAAATGAGACTGAAACAGCATAAGGAACATGGGCCCCCATGCTATTAAAGAAAATCCCCAGGTGCAGCTGATTGGTGGTAACCCAAATATTCTCTCCCCCTTAGGTGGACAGAAAGCTGCACCTTTAAATTGAATTATTTCAATAGATGCAAAAAAGCCCAAAAAGCCACAGTACCATACGTTGGGAGATAAACAGTGAGCAATACCTTTAGAGACACTCGCACACCTTTTCTTTAATAGGCATGGGGGCCCATGTTGCCTCTTTTGCTGTTTTCCCAGTCTCATTTCAGCTTTACTAGCAGTGAGTATGGCCATGTTTCTGTTTTTCTTCTAAGTTGACCCCAAAACCAGCCAAAATGCCCTTATGGACCCTCAGAATAAAAATTCGCAATAAGAAATTGACTAATTTAAAAAACATTTTTTTCAATTATGCTGCTACGGCTACTTACCATTCTACTGCTGGCACGTTGCTGACGTTGTTCCACCGTGATACTTCTTGTCATTCTACTAAGGACACGTTGCTGATATTGTTCCGCCGTGACACCGTGGGGGCGCCAGGAGGAGAGGCTTTGGAAATGAAGGGAGATATTGTGCAGCTCAGTGTGTTCTGTGACCTTGAATTGAAAAAGCATTGTTTTTTACCACTTTTTTGGCCAGCAGACCTCTGATAAGAGGTGAAATTGTCCCTGTTTTTTCAGTTCTATTGTACGAATATTGTGTTATACATATTTTATAGTAAATTACGCCTTTTGTCAGTGGTGCAAAGGCCACAGTGTTAATCTATATAAATATTCAATACTTCTATTTCACTCAGTGCGTCTCAGTTTGGCGCTAATTTGTGCACTTGTAAAAAAATTGTTTTACACATTCTTTCATAGTAACTGCCGCCTGTTGTCAGTGGTGGCAAAACCGCCATATGTAATCCCTATAACTTTTTAATACTTCTATTTCACTCAGTGCCTCTCAGTTAGGCACTAATCGTACATTTGTACGATAGTTTGTTGAAAACTATCAACTGCTTTGTCCTATGGGCAGTTGTAAATCTCAGGGATGAAGGAAAATTCACTGTGGATTTTGTATTACGGTTCTTTCCCCCAGACGCATTTCACAGATATTTGATAGAAACAATTCTGTTTCTAATCCTAGTTGGGGTGTTGGAAAATTTGAGGGAATTAAGAATAGCTGTGATTTGCCGTCTTTCAAAAAGAGACTGTCAAAACTCTTCCATCCCTTTTAAATTTTTTATCTTTCTAAAAATAGAGCGAATGCGTAGAAAGCGGAAAAAAGGGGGTGTAGGCATGGAGGTGCTCCTTCCCGTGCTGGCGACAACTGAAACCAGCAGTTTCGGTTGCGGAGTGGGCCCTGTCATTGTGGTCAGTGCCTGTAAACCTCGAACGAACAGCTTCGCCAATTTTTTTCGTGGTTAATGAACTGCACCAGAGTCTTACCCCCTCGTCCCCCCAGTCACACCCACAAAAGTCATATCATCATCGTCAGCATCCTTTCAAACTAAAGTGAAGGCAGCCCAAATGTCAACCATGACCCACCACTGTGGATAATCCATTTTCTGAAGCCCTTTTTGATAACAAAAGGGGGTTGGGGTCAGAAGGCATTTCAAAAATCAAGGGCCCAAAGGGATGATTTTGTCTGCTTGACCCCCAATTGTGTGCCATCAGAGGAGAAGTTTAGCCGGTCAATGGGAAAATTTTCCCGGGCAGTCAGAAACCCCTTGCGTCCCTTTTGTTGTAGCCCGCGCCCCTGATGTAGAATTTCAGCAGAATTTGCTTGGAGCGCTTCTACTGGGAGGAGGAAGATGTGGGGTAGTGTCAGTATGGGCCCTGCCTCAAAAAGGGGGAGGCGGTCGCATGTCCGCGAGATTTTTCCCCACCAGCCATGATCAAGGGAAACCCCGTCCTCGCTTATCGCCATCGAAAAGGTCCAGGACTTTCAAGCCTGGGTTTTTTTTGATCAAGCCTTGATTCCCCCTGAGAGTCATATGCCCCTTTCCATAAACGCATAAGTAGAGGGAAGATTCTTAGGGTTTAACCCCACCAACATGTCTGTACATGCAGCGAATGTGAGTTAAAATGGGGGGAACACTTGGCCCAAAAGGCCCACAGACCCTGGGCTTCCAATACTGTACACCCTATGTCTCCGCCTCCTCCTCTACCACTTCCAAGACCAAAGATTCTCACTGCCTGTCCTCGCTCTGATCAAGGATCGCCTCCACTTCAGCCTCCACGTCAACCCGAGTACACCAGCCCACCAGGACAAAGCCTACCCCTTCCCCCTTCCCACCGTTTGATTGCATGCCTACAGGGGGCCAAGTCTAGCCCCACCCTTCTGTTACCAGGTTGGGGGGCAAAAATGAAACACTTTAACCAAAAACCCCCCCCAAAAACCAAAAACCCTGATTAGCATTTTGGCCTTGGGAAAAATTTTTGGGTTTTTCCGTTGGTGGAACGGAGGGAAATTCCCCCATCGGGCCCCTTGCCTTCCCCAATACAAGTGCCGGCGGATTTTTTTCCGAAAAGCTGTCCCTCCCCGGGCCACCCACATTCATCTAAAAATCCAAGCGATGTCTGCTTTGTGTCCGGAAAAGGTCCATCACCAAATACTGAATAGTAAGCAGGGCCCAAAGCTATTCTCTGTGACAGTCACTGGGTGAGTGGGTGATGTTCTGGGGGAACGTGGCTCTCGGTTGGCGACGCTTTAAAAACCGCAGGGGAGGGTCAGGGTTTTTCCCCCAATTTCCAACGGTATTTGCACTCCCCAGAAAAACCAGGGGTGTTAAATTTAAATCTGTTTGGGGACCCGTCAAACACAGGCAGGGCTTTGGAAGCTTCGAAACGGACCGAGCGCTGGCGGGTGATAGCCCTTGTGCAGGCAAGGTGGGTGTGCGAAAAAGGGTCGAAATTCCTGGCGCCCTTAAGTCGTTAGTCTGAAGCACATCCCTTCCCTGGCAAGTCATGAACCTTAATTTCAAAAAGCGTTTTGGGTCTGGACTGCTGCTGAGGAAGGCTCGGATTGAAAACAGATTCCCCCCGTTCGCCCTGCTTGCCTGGCTGGCTGCGTTACAGCGTCGCACGGCCCCCCCGTCAAACCTTTTTCATTGTTGATGTGGCAACATCTGGAAAACCAACCCCCCGTGCTCCGCGATTGTGGGGCGCCAATGCCATTACGCGTATTTAAGTGACACATGGCCCGCAAGCGCGGTGAGCCTCGGGGGGTTGAGGCAGGTGGGAAAAAGCTCTGCAACCCTCCTTGCGAGTTTTGAAAAGAAGCCACCAAAATGGTCGTGGGACAATGCTTTGTCAGCATGAGCATTGTGGTGTTTTTAGTTTGGAAAAAGTGTTGGACACTCTAAAAAAAGAGGTCCCCCCCGCAGGAGGAGGAGCGGACACAGATGCGGACCAGAGCCTTTTTCTCCGTCGATCCCGAAGGCCCGCAGTTTCACAAATTTACGGTCTTCATTAGGCGGTGGTTCGGGGGCCGGGTGGTGCAAGGTGGGGCCTCAGCCTAGGGTACGATTGAAGCAAACAGGGCTGTGTTGAAGTGGGCTGAGGGGGGGGCGGGGGGGAGGGGAGGTATTCTGGACACGACTTCGATTTTCCCGCCTTGGAAAGAGGTTGGCAAGGTTTGAGGCAAGGAGGAAGATAGCAAATTTACTTTGTCGTGCCCCTCAAAACCGGGGTTGGAAATCAAGGCCATTCTCCTGAGTGCTTGGATGCTCCCTTTCCTCCCCAAAATGTCCCGCATTAAGCCATCAAAATGAACAATAGTTACTGGCTGGCCCCCCTCCCCCGATCCCCCTTACAAACGAAACCAGCACTTTCTTCCCCCACCCAAAAAGAGAGTAAGTGAGGAATTGGAGCTGTGTCTTGATCAACTAGAGACATCTGTTGGTTGCTTCACGTTCTTCTAATGTATGGTGGAACAAGACAGCAAAGTGACGAGTAGGGGGGTGCCAAATAGCCGTTTTGCAGCGCAGCGCAGATCTTTGTGGCAGAAGCTAATGGGTGACCTTTGGCCATCCTTTTTTACCAAATCACCAACCTGTAAAAGTAGGGACACATACGACACAAGAAAACGGCTTAAGATTGGTGCTTTATTCTGCGTCTCAAAAGGTTGGGCGGAAAACCTAACAAGTGGACTTCTTTTTTAATTTCAGGAAAACTTCGGTTCTGAACGAGTCGAAGTTTTGGGGATTCGCGGGAATGAAGCGTGTTTTTATTGATAAAATGGCTGCGAGCACTGGGTTTTTGGGGGAAAAAATCTGGGAGGAAGAAGGGCTTGCCCGCATGACATGTGAGAGTGAAACCCCTCGAGATGGGGGATTCTGTGACGTCCCCACTATATAAGTCCGGGCGCGCGGGGAGTCATACCCCCTCTCATGTATGAGAGGGAAGGTGCTGCCGTGGCTGTTATGATGTGTACTAAAAAATATTTTTTTCACCTTTTTGGGGGGGTGTCAAGTTGTGTCAGAGGATGCTTCCTTTTGTTTAATTTGATTTTGTGGGGTATTTGGAAAATGAAGTCCGTTGTCCCAATGCATGCTATCATTTTAATGCTTCTGTACCAATTGAATATCAAGGGGTTTTCTAAGCCTGTTCCCGTTATCATTTAAAGAAACAGATTTTTACAAACCAAATAAACAATTTTTGGGCCCTTTTTTCCAATTTAAAAACAGGGGTTTAATTAAAATGTTGTTCTGTGTTTGGGACTAAAAAAAAATTTCCTTTTAAAAAAGTTTTGTGAGAAAAAAAACCAAGGTTTAAAACAAAAATTTTCTGTTGTTGTGGGTTACCCTAAAAATACAGCCATTTTTTTAACCCGCTAGAAAGCTGGGAATTTTTGGTTGCTCTTTTTTTTTGCGGGAATTTAGATCAGGGGTTATAAGTGTTTGTTCCCGCTGTTGTGGTCATAAAAGAAACATTCTTTTTCACCGCTAAAAAGAAAATTTTTTGCCTGTAGATAATTCACAAACCGAAGGTTAATTCAAGTTTTTTGTTGTTGTTCTGTAAAAACACCCATTTTAAAATGCTACAAAACTGGTATTTTTTTGGTTGTCATTTTTTTGTGCAATTTGATCAGGGGTTAATTAAGCGTTTTTTTGCTGTTGTGGTCACTAAAAGAAATGTTTTTTTTTAAGCCCAAAAAAAAAAAAATTTTCCTGTAGCATAATTCACAAGAAGGTTAATTCAAGTTTTTCTGTTATTGTGTCCGTAAAAACACGCCTTTTTAACGCTCAAAGCTGGTAATTTTTTGGTTGTCATTTTTGTTGCGCAATTTTGACAGGGGGTTTAAATTAAATTTTTTTTGTTT
>JAODAL010016273.1:0-81177 GCA_025379985.1 Phyllomedusa bahiana | reverse complement strand
AATTAATTTACAATAAATTCTACACTTAAAGTAAGTCTTGGAAATTGTAATAAAACTGTTTTTGCCACAAAAAGTTATGCCTAGATTATTGAGATCTTTAACTTTGTTTTTGATCTGGGTCAAAATTTTGTAAAATTGCTGAGAAATGGAACATTGTTTACTTACAATTTCAGAAACATGACTATACTCACAGCATAATGGCTGGACAACAAAAACACTCCCATTGGGAAGCAATAAGAACCCCAATGCTACATTGGAGAACATGCACAGGTGCAGAATGCTGATGGACAATTGTTCACACACCTAATATACACGAGGGGGACAATTGTTTAGGACATAACTACACTGGATAAAAAACAGTTCACACCAGTATGCAAAAAATAGGTTAGGTGTGTGAGCAATTGTTCATCAGCATTCTGCACTACCCATTTAGCACTTGGGCTTTTTTTGCCTCTTATTGGGAATGTGTTTTGTCCTGCAAATGTCCTGGGTTAAAATGTAGCATAAAACATAATTTGTATACTGAGGCAACCAACTCCCTGAATGCAGTCCTCCAAACATTAATATTGTTGTTTTAATTCTCTGAAGTTTATAGAAAAAATCTGCTACTCCAGTGAACCCATCAAAAAGCAAAACAACTGCTCTTTATCTTGATGTCCACATCATTGCATCTTTTGCGTTTTTTTTTTTTAATGATTGAACACTTCAGACGTCAGCTTCAGTCATGCAATGATCACGTATTGGAATGCACATAAAGACAGAATATGCTTTTAGATATCTTGGTCCCCATTCACTTGTATTGATGTTATGCAACATTTGCACTCCAGTATATCTTTATAGGGACAGTTTTATGAATGTAATGCATCTAAATTTGAGTTGCATAGTTAATATATATATATATAGGGTTTGCACTTCTGATGAAGCATGGGTATACCATGCGAAACGCGTAAAGTTTTAAAGTTTTTTTATATGAGTGTTCTCTCTTTTAACAATAAACACTCTTGAAATAAGGTGTTTTTTATCTTATATTCTCCAAGAGCGCCGCAACTCCGTATTTTTTATCCTATGACTTTGTATTGACCGTGTGTTATGCACACACGGATTCACGGACACCGGGCTGCCTAAGACGGGGAACCAATAAGGAGAAATCATATCTATGTGAGAGTTGTGCCTCAGCCATACGCACAACTCCAAGAGGTGAGCTTAATAGATCTATATTCCTACCACTGGTTATTACATACTTCACTATTGTGCGCCTGTTGTATTTCTCTTTTTTCCATTCATTTTATTATATATATATATATATAATATATATATATATATTATATATATATATATATATATACACTCAACGGCCACTTTATTAGGTACACCTGTCCAACTGCTCATTAATACTTAATTTTTAATCAGCCAATCACATGGAGGCAACTCAGTGCATTTAGGCATGTAGACATGGTCAAGACAATCTCCTGCAGTTCAAACCGAGCATCAGTATGGGGAAGAAAGGTGATTTGAGTGCCTTTGAACGTGGCATGGTTGTTGGTGCCAGAAGGGCTGGTCTGAGTATTTCAGAAACTGCTGATCTCCTGGGATTTTCACGCACAACCTTCTCTAGGGTTTACAGAGAATGGTCCAAAAAAGAGAAAACATCCAGTGAGCGGCAGTCCTGTGGGCGGAAATGCCTTGTTGATGCCAGAGGTCAAAGGAGAATGGGCAGACTGGTTCGAGCTGATAGAAAGGCAACAGTGACTCAAATAGCCACCCGTTACAACCAAGGTAGACAGAAGAGCATCTCTGAACGCACAGTACGGTGAACTTTGAGGCAGATGGGCTACAGCAGCAGAAGACCACACCGGGTGCCACTCCTTTCAGCTAAGAACAGGAAACTGAGGCTCCCATTTGCCCAAGCTCATCGAAATTGGACAGTAGAAGATTGGAAAAACATTGCCTGGTCTGATGAGTCTCGATTTCTGCTGCGACATTCGGATGGTAGGGTCAGAATTTGGCGTCAACAACCTGAAAGCATGGATCCATCCTGCCTTGTATCAACGGTTCAGGCTGGTGGTGTTGGTGTCATGGTGTGGGGAATATTTTCTTGGCACTCTTTGGGCCCCTTGGTACCAATTGAGCATCGTTGCAACACCTTGTTGAATCTATGCCACGAAGAATTGAGGCAGTTCTGAAGGCAAAAGGGGGTCCAACCCGTTACCAGCATGGTGTACCTAATAACATGGCCGGTGAGTAATATTATATATATATATATATATATATATATATATATATATATATATATATATATATATATTGTGACAAAGCACAAGGCCTTGTCATAGAGGGCCAATATGTGCCACCGCACCTTAGGGCTGCGGTGGAGTGAGCCAGAGAAATAGGTCTGCAACCTTAGGTTGCAGAAAACTTGTATATTTTTTCATCACTGCTTTAAGCAGTGATTCCGGGTCTGGCCTTTACTAGAGCAGTCTTAGAGCTGGGTGGGGGACTGCTCCCACATATCCACTCCAGGTTTTCCTTGGCCTATAAAGCCAGAGGGTCAGGTGTCCTGGGTGTGGATCGCATACTGATCCCCCATAGGAAATATGCCGCAGCATACCTAGATGACATTGTCATCTTCAGTCAGGACTGGGAAAGTCATCTAGGGAAACTGCAGGCCATCATAGATGCCCTAAGGAGAGCAGGGTTTACCATTAACCCTAAGAAGTGTGCGGTTGGTATGGAAGAGGCCAGGTACTTGGGGTATATCGTGGGGAGGGGCCTAATTAAGCCTCAGATTAACAAGGTTGAAGCTATACAAGGTTGGCCACGCCCACTTACAAAGAAACAGGTAAGGGCATTCTTGGGCATTGTCGGCTACTACCGACGGTTTGTGCCGGACTTTGCCACGGTAGCCGCCCCTTTAACCGAGCTCACAAAAGGATCCCAGTCTGTGATGGTGAAGTGGTCTCCGGAGGCCGAAAAAGCCTTTTGTGAGTTAAAACGAGCCTTATGTAAACAGCCAGACTTCACCAAGGAGTTCATTGTACAGACGGATTCGTCAGATGTAGGCCTGGGCGCAGTAATGTCGCAGGACATAAATGGGGAAGAACACCCCATGATGTACCTTAGCCGCAAGCTTTCCCCGGCAGAAAAAAATTATGCTATTGTGGAGAAAGAGTGCCTGGCTATTAAGTGGGCATTAGACGCCCTCAGGTATTATCTGCTGGGTAGACGGTTCAAGCTGGTGTCTGACCATGCGCCCTTAAAATGGATGAGGCTAAAGAAAGGGAACAATGCCAGGATAACGCGCTGGTTCCTGGCATTGCAAGATTTTTCGTTTAATGTGGAATATAGGCCTGGCAAATTGCATGGTAATGCAGATGCACTATCGCCGGTGCACTGTCTGTTGTGGGGCCGTGCCCCGCCCCTCGGCTTTGGGCAGAGGGGGGGGGGGGGTATGTGACAAAGCACAAGGCCTTGTCATAGAGGGCCGATATGTGCCACCGCACCTTAGGGCTGCGGTGGAGTGAGACAGAGAAATAGGTCTGCAACCTTAGGTTGCAGACAACTTGTATATTTTTTCATCACTACTTTAAGCAGTGATTACGGGTCTGGCTTTTACTGGAGCAGTCTTAGAGCTGGGTGGAGGACTGCTCCCACATATTCACTCCAGGTTTTCCTTGGCCTATAAAGCCAGAGGGTCAGGTGTCTTGGGTGGGGTTTACGCCACTCCAAACCAGGAATGTGAGGGGAAAGGGAAATCCTCTGTGTACAGGCTCTGAGGAAAGCTGGACTTATCCTGTGTACACGCTGCTACTTTTTTTCTATGGTGAGCTGAACCTGTTTGTGCTTTCGTTACGGCCTCAAGCAAGGTCCTGTTTAAGTTCTGTTATACCTCTGCTGAAGAAAGCTGTTTATGTTCTGGACTTTTCTGTTTAATAAAAAACCAGTTTAAGAGAACGCATTTGTTTGTTGTGGTCCCTGTGACGGAGCTCACACCCCACAATATATATATATATATATATATATATATATATATATATATATATATATATATATATAAAATATAAAAATAGCAGCACTCCAAAGAACTACTTGATCAGTGTCGGACTGGGGAGCCTAGGGTCCACCAGAAAAGTTGATTTTAGGGGGCCCTTGTGCCTCCCTGCCTCTACCGCCTGTACGCTGTCCCGTCCCGGTCTCGCTTCAACTTATTCAGACTAGTGTGATGACATCATCACACTAAGTTGTAATCAAAATGGGGCGCTGGGTCTTCTGAGTCTCCCTCATCTAATTGAGCACAAATCGGGCAGTAAACATAAAAGATCTAAATATATATGTCGCTCTCTCACACCGAATGATGTCTTTTATATAAATAAAAAAATAATAATATTATATATATATATATATATATATATATACAGTATATATATATAACACAAAGTACTTAGTATAAAATCACTAAACAATGGTCAGACAGTTACTAAATAATATCACTACACAAAATCAGAATCCCACGCCTATTACCAAAAATTCCACTAAGACAATATATCGTGACATCATGAGCGCATATTATTACCACATACTGATTGAATAATAACACCAAATATCACGACAATGTATCACCAGCACATAATGACTGATTAATACCATCACACCATGACCACATAGCACCACTACATGCTGACTGAATAATATCACCACACCATGACCACATATCACCATCACATAGGCACGTCCATTACTGAATATAAACCAATACACTATGACCAATATTACCACCATACAGTGACCATATAGTGGTAGTTACCAGTTGCAGACATGTTTTTTGCACACATATAAGTGATTACAGTACATTTACATGCAGAGACTCACCGAAAAATATATTTTCTGATGAGTCATTCTCTTCTTTGATGAGTTATTTTTTCTCCCCTTTCTTCTCCCTTTGGTCCAGACCGCCATGCCTTGTCCCTGTTGAATTTAAGAAACAGACATCTTAAATGCCTTACTTTCCCAACACTTCCCTACCATTTCCTACCTCCGTGCAAACTTCCCATCCATAGTACCCCCAATGGTAATAGTGACCCAGTTGTGCACCATGCAGTAAAAGTTCTCCCGTTTGTGTACCACATTTTCATCTTTTTTGTCCCCATGTACTAGGTAAGTAAACTCCCAATATAGTAGGTTTGGGGAACACCAAAAAACTAGTTGGAAATAGGTAAACCAAAAACGGGTTTTGGTAGTATAAAGGGCCCCCTGTAGGTAGGTAGCCACCTGATAATAGGTATAAAACCCCCTCAAGGTATAGTCCCTATAGATATTTAGGTATGTAGAGCACCTGTTAGTAGTTTGACCCCCTGTGGTTACAACAGCCCCTGTAGGTAGGTAGCCCCCCTGAATTTTTATAACCCTTTGTAGGTAAAAATTTTCCCCCTGTAGGAATATGGGGAGGCCGCGTGGGTATACAACCCTTGAGGTATACATTTCCCCTTAGCAAATTTTAAAGCCCCTCCCCGTAGGTCTTACAGCCCCCTGGGGGGGTTAAATAACTTAATATATTTAAATTCCCCTGTGCCAAAATTTACGCCCCTTAAAAAAGGTATATAATTCCTCTATGGATATAATCCCCTTGTACCACATCAGCTCCCTATAGGTATAAACAGGCCCCCTGTAGCTATATACTTTCCCCTGTAGCAGTATACTCCCCCATGTAGCCTTATATATGCCCCCTGTAACCCTATACTGTCCTCTGTAGAAAAAATACATGCCCTCTGTAGCCTTTTAAACTGCCCCCTGGGGGAATGCACATGCCCCCTTAGTATATGCACCCCCATAGCCATAATCCCTCCTGTAGATAAAACATCCTCTGAACCGATACTGCCCCCTTGGGTTTTTTTACATCCCCCTTTTAGCGCATACTGCCCCTTAGGTATATACATCCCCCTGAGTAAAAATGCCCCTTTTTCTATACAGCCCCCATAGTTATATTTTGTCCCCTATCTGACTACAGCCCCCTGTAGTAAATTTATTTCCCCCCTTCTTTTAAAAAAAAAAAAAATATTTTACCACGTGACAAAAAACACCCCAAACCCGGCCCACTTGAGGGACGATCCTGACTTGGGGTGTATCTCACGTTGCATGGCCCCTTTTTTTGGGTGCGCAAGGTCAGCCAATACTGTTCCACTGTTAACCCCTGTCCACACATCCGGGGAGAAAAACAATGCGACCAGTTCCTCGTTTATTTTAAAAGCCCGATCCGGACCGACTTAAAACAGGTCGGGAAACCCAAACCCTGGGGTAGCATATACTATACCCCAGTACTGGGCGTGGAGGCCGATGATAAAGACAGATAATCAGAAAAATATAGTTTTAATTTACCCTTTTGGGGGGCACACAACAAAAAAATTACAAAAGGAAAATAGAAACAGGTAAGGGGAGGTACAATAAAGCAGGGGACAGACAAAAGGCATTTTTAAAAAGGGTCAATTCCCTTTTTGGGCCTACACGGGGGGGTATGGGGCCGGGCTGGCTGTGGATGTTCCGGGAACTGTCTTGGGCCCCCCTCCATGGATCAACCAGAAAAACCCCCCAGGGCCCCTTTTATATCTTGAGGGGACAGCCCCGGAGCCCCCCCCCAAACTCCTGGGACGGTCATGAACCCCCCCTCTCAATCGGGTTTTTCGAAACAAAAACAAAAATGGACTAAAACTGGGCGGGGCCGGCACGGGGCCGAGGGGTAGACCATCAAACCCGGGGGGCCAACACGGCCCCGGGGAATCAGACACCTACTTAGGGGCCCGGGGTCCGGTTCTGGATATCCACCCCATGCCCCGGGAAAAGGGGGGCTTGCTTGGGGGGGGATTTTCCTATTTGAATAGAATGCCATGCACCAGTTATGAGGGTCCCCTATAAATCGTATGAAATATCGGAGAGACCCGACTGGGTTGGTTTGATTTAACCCTTTTTAAGTTTGGGGGGTTTGAGGCGATTTTTTTCAGTGCTAATTAAGGGAAAGGAGAGTTCTTTTGAGGCCCCCAAATTCCTGTGTGCGAACACCCCGAAAGGATTTACAAGGGCTTAATTAATGTGTAAAAATTGAGTTTTTCCGGGGCTGGGGCAGCTGTGATATTGATTGAACGGAATTGGGGATAAAGTCTATTTTTGGAGTGGATTCTCCTCACACCCCCCCCCTTTTGAGGGCGTGGGGGGCAGCACCTCCCGGTGCTCCACCATGCGCCCCCCTGCCCCTTCCCCTGTGGGGAAAAGCCCCGGCGTTGCCGTGGTTCGGCCCTTTCCCTGGCGAAGGGGAAATTTGTACTGTTGGAACGCCGGGCCCCAGCGTACAAACCTCCCTTTGGGGTTTCCGGAGACCGTGTGTAACCAGCTCGGGGGTTTGGGGTCTGTCCCAAAATGAAATGACGCCCTAAAGATAGGGCTGCACCCCGCTCGGGGCCCACACTATCGTAGGCATTTTTTTCCCATGGGGGAATAGGCCTTTTTCCCTCGGCAGAAGTTTTCCCTCGGTACAAAACGGATTTTCCCTGTCCCGTTTGTGTCCACCTGGCTTAGCACTGACCGGGGCCAAAAGTCATGGGTGGGTTTGTACATAAACTGGGGGGTTTGAATCGGCGGCTTGATACGGGGGGCGGACAAGGTGCCTTGGGGGTTTGGGAAAGGGCCCTCTCGCAGTCGTTTGTCCAATCACGCGGGGGCAACCTCTCCGGTGGGTCTGTCAGGGTTTTTGCTAGGACTATAGGTGGAACAAACCTCCATAGTACCCGGCGGTGCCCAAGAAGGACATCACCTGCTTTTTGGGTCCTGGGGGGGGCCAGGATGCGTTGGCACCACTTTTCCGGCTCTGGCTTAAAGGGCCCCCCCACCCCCCGGTCCCCGGGTATGGACCTCACCCCGCCCAGGGGCATTTTTTTCCGGTTGATGGTCAAGCCTGCTGGCGATACCCCAAGCCCGGGGTTTCAGGGCGGGAGGTGATCCTCCCAGGTGGGATGAAACGCTATGTCTCCAGGTTCGCAGCCGGCCCCTTCAAGTTCCCTTAAGAAAGCGTTTTGACCATCCCTGAAAATGGAAGGGCATTCTTATCCAACCATACGGGGACTCGTACACCGAATGGGGGATAAAGGCAGAGCTTTCCCTTGCCTCACGGTCAGGGAATCTCCCAATATCCCCGGCTCCGATCCATGATGGTCGGGGTACTGGCCCCCGCCAACTATCGAGCAGGTCATCGATGCCGGCAGGGGGTACGAAATTGACTTTTCAGCGTTAGCCCCCTGTAGTCCAGCAAATCGGGGGGTCCGTCCTTCTTGGGGACGAGCTACAGGCGACCCCCGGGCCTTTTGGAGCCTGGATGCCCCCCACTTCAGCATCTCGTAAATTCTCCTAACGCATGTGCTGCTGCATTTCCCCGGGGGATCCGATAGTGGGCCCGGATTGGGGGGTACCCCGGTGCCCACTGTGGACGGCTGACTCCTCCTTCCGGGGCACTTTAGTGAACAATCCCCGGAATGGGTGGAGAGTTGCCAGCGCGGGCCCTTTGGGTCCTCCAGGAGCTGCCCCAAATCCAACCCTTATGGATCCCCCCCCCCTCCCGGGGAAAGCCTGTCCAAGAAATTTTTTTCTCCGTCTCACCTTTTCGGGCAGGTTGCCACGGAAGGGCACTGCCTCCCGTCAAATGCCCTTAAAACATGTTCCGGGGGAAGGGGCCTTCCGCCTTCCCCGGTCGTGGCCGGGGTGACCAGGGTACGTGACTGCTTGAGTTGTTTTTGGCACGACTAGGGGCCTCCCAGGGCCTAAGCTTGCCCTTGGTACGGGGACCAGGCCCCACATTTTCTGACCCACCTGGTAGGTCCTCTCAAAACTTTTGGTCGCCCACTGCTTCTGGTTGGCCTGGCCCGTTGCATTTTCCCGGAACTAGCTTTCCCAAAGGGCCCTGATTTTGTCACGGAAGCCACAAATACCGAGAACCCCCGGGGTTTTAATCCCTTCCCCCCTTTACCGGGGAGGGCCCCCCACCCCCCTGAAAGGTTTCTAATAGGCAGAGGTACCAGTGGGGGTTGGGGGGCCCGGCCCCTTCCCCACCCTTGAAGGTTTTGCCGACCGCAGAGGCGGGCCACTCAGTCCCCAATTGGCCAATGAAAAACTGGGCCAGCCCTTTCCTTTGGTCTTGGTGTCCCTAGGGGGTCCGGCATTGGAATTCAGCGCAACCCCAACAACTCCGCCCTGAACGGATAGGTTTTCCACCAACCGTCGGTCCCTGGGGCCACCCTCCGGGGAACCCGGGCGGACTTTTCTGGTAAGCCCCTCCTTGGGCCCAGACCACACCGCGTGCGAGTCCAAGGGTGGCTGTGCCCCTGCCCTTAAGCTTTCAGGCGCGTCGCCCCTAACCGCCTAAAAATTGACTAAAGGCCAAAAAGGAGAACTGCCCCTCCTTTCGGTTCCCCCGGGGCCTATCTCCTGGCCCTCAAAACACGGGCACTTACCCGGGCCTGGGGGGATACCGTCAGGCCCCCGAGGGGCCCCCCCGGGTCCGGCCCTCCCCACTGCGCGTGCGCGCCACGAGCGCAACCGCGGGGGGGGCCCCTCCCCCCCGCTTCCCAAAATCCCAGTCTGCTTGGCCAACCTGGCCCCCTACTCCTGTTTGTGGGGCGACCCTTTTCCTTGGCCTTTCCGGGACCCGCCCCCACCGATGTCCCCCCTGTTGCTCTGCCCCCCTGTCTGCCCTGGGTGTGGGGGGCCCCCGCCCGGGGCCTTTTTTGGGACCCTGCCCACCGCATGCTCCCCCACCCAGCGTCTGCCCCCCGTTTTTCCCCTCTGAGCCCCACCCGAGGACAACAAATCCAGCAGGTTGCTGGACACATCCGCTGCCCTATTGCAACCCCCTGACCTTAAACCCCCTTTCCCCAGAAGAGGGACCCCCCATTTACCCAACCCCCTACCTCCCCAGATGCATGTTCACAACATTGTCCCCAATATTAAAAATGGTTGGGTGACCAATCACATTTAGGGGGAGCAAAACCCTTGGGCTTCGGGGCCTCAAAAAAGGGGTACCCCCACCCCAAGTTGTCCCCCAACAAAAAACGGTTTTAAATTTTTGGCGAAAAACCTCCCCTTCCCGCCCGGCACCCCCGTCCAAATACACCCCCAACTGGCACCCGGCCAAAGCCCCAAACCGGAACAGCGCAGGCTTTCCGGGGACTGTCCTTTGGGAACCCAGCTAGGCCCCACCCAGTATCCCCCCGGGGCCCGATCCCAGGAACAACCGCCACTGACGGCTGGGATTATCGGGGGGCCCCCCCCACCCCCCCCCACACAAAAACATTGGGGGGCCTTAAAAAGGGACTGGGCGGGGCCCCTGGGGGCCTGGGGGCATGCGGCCTTTAATGCCCGGGTGTTTTCAAAGGTGACAAGTCGGGGGTTCCCCCCCAATGTGGAAGCATGGGCTGGGGGCCCCCTGGGCTTAGGGGAGGGGGAAACTGGCCCGCAGGCACACCCCCCCCAACTGGGGGTGTTCCCGGGTCCGGTCCCGATTGGGCATATTCATTGGAGGTTTTTCTGTGGCGGTTTGGCCCCCCCCGGGTTTTCCGGTCACGAAGTTTTCGGGGTTCCTGGGGGAGTTCCCCAAAAACTGCTCCTGGCATGAGCTCCTTCGCTGGCGGTGGTGTCTTTAGCCCAGGGTCCATGGTCGACTGCTCTCGGAGGGCCCCATGGGTCGCCCAGTTGTCTGTAGGAACCCCCGCAACTCCGAGCTTCTTCCTGTAGAATTAGGGGTTAGATTTTTTGCCCGGGTCATGCCGCTTTATTCCCTCGTAGGTCAGGGGGATGTGGGCAGCCCCCAAGAAACCCCCAAATTTTCCCCGGACAGGGGGGTTTGCAACCGGACCCACTGGTCCTCAGGAATGTTGGCCCGGGAAATTTTTTTTAAATTCCACAGGAAGGTGTCCAGGTCTCCCCTTTATCCACATGGGGAAAGTCCCCCCCCACAACTTAGGACCCGGGGCCAGGAGGCTCTTGACGGCCGGGGTGGACTTGGTCCCTTTTCCAGCTGTGACCGTTTATTGGTGGTCACGGTCCCCTGATCCCCCGGGCCCCCTCCGCGTTCGGCAGCTGCCGCCTCTAGCCGCTCGCCTTTACGTTCCCCTCTATCCCCTCGCACGTTCGCACTCTGAGGGGCCCTTTTAGGCGTCGAGTCTCCGCCTCAAGCTAGCCAGGGCCTTGCAGGAGAAAACCAAGGTGAGCTGCCACTGCGCCATCGACCACCTGTGAATGCCCTTGAGGGGCCCCAAAACTGGATCCCCCCCGCCTTTATATCACACCTGGCCTGGGCCGAGTCCCCCCCTGGGTAAATTCACCGACCTTTCCTCCACTTTGCCTTTCCACGACCAGCCACCTTGCAAGCAACCTGGGTTACTTTACCAAAAATGCAAATGAAAGCACCCAAACCTTTTATTTGCACTCGACTTGTCTAGTGCTGATTAATTTAAGACCCCACACAAAAACATGCTGGAGTCCTTATTTTGGAGTACAGAACGCGCACTCACAAACACTATTGTCTTGATCCCACCGTCTGCCCCCAATATGTGACGAAAACAGCCCAACCGCCGGCCCCCTAGGGACGACGCCTGATTGGGGGTTTATCCGCGTTGCCCGGCCCTCTGGGTGGCAAGGTAGCCAGTACTTTCCAGTTAACCCCCGTCCCCAAAAGGCAAGGGAGACAACCAAAGCTGCCACATTCTCTCTTTTTGTTAAAAAGACCGGGCCGTGACCGACTTACAACGGGTCAGGAACCAACCCCCGGGGGAGCTAAACTATAGACCCAGTACTAGGCGTGTGAGGCCCATGATCAAACAACAACCAATTAAAGTTTATAATTAATTACCTTTGAGGGAAAAATGACAAATATAAAAAAGGAAAAAGATAAGGGAAGGAGAGGTGCAAATACAAGCAGGGTTAAGACAAAAGGCAGTTAAAAAAGGGTAAGTTACCTTTGGGCCTAACGGGGGGGATTGGCCCGGGTGCGCTGTGGAGTTCCTGGAACTGCTCGGGGACCCCCCCATGGATCAACCGTTTGAGCCCCACACGGGTCCCGCTTATATCGTGGGGGCAGCCCCGGGGAGCCCCCCAACCCCCCCTGGGATTGGGCTATGAATCCTCCCACTTTTTGTCATGCATTTCTGAAAAACCAAAAAGGGGGCTTAACTCGGCGGGGGGTTGGCACAGAACTGAGCCCGTTTCACCATCAGAACCCGGGTGGGCCCACACGGCCCTGGATATCAGACATGCCTATTTATGGGCCGAGGTTTTCTGGATATCTCATCCCCCTGCCCCTGAAACCTGGGAAAAGGGGGTGTCATGCGGGGATTCCATATTTTGAGATATGAACTCGCCATGCACCAGTTATGAGCTGGTCGCCTATAAATCGATATGAAATATCGGAGACGACCCGACTGGGTTGGATTGATTGAAGCCTTTGAAGCTTGGGGGTTTGAGGCAGCATTTGTTCAGTGCTAATTAAGGGAAAGGAGAGTTCTTTTGAGATATCCAGATGTCCTGCTGTGCGAACATCCTACCGAAAGGCATTTACAATGGGCTTAATTAATGTGTAAATTGAGCTTTCCTGGGCTGGGGCAGCTGTGATATTGACTGATACGGAATTGGGGATGAAGTCATATTTTGGAGTGGATTCTCCTCACACTCACCTCTCCTCAATTTGTTCCCCCACTGAGCAGCTCATGCTAGGAGTTTGTATCCGGTGTGGGGGCGGGACAGCGTCACGTTGCATATGGCGAGAGGCAAGGTCCTGGCATCTCCTGGGCCCTGGACTTAGCTCAAGCGATGTGATCAGTACATCATGCTGCCTACGCTGCTTACTACCATGTTACTTTAGACGTTGGATGAACTGCCATGGAGCTCAGAGCCCAACAAGAGATTATCGGCATTCCAGTGCCTTGAACTCTGCAGTAGGGGGCCCCGAGGCCTATGGTGCATGGTAGTAAGCAGTGCACACGCCATGATGTACCAGTCACACTGCCCGTGCTGTTGGGTGTGTATATGTCGGACTCGGGGCCCACTGGAGGGTCCTGCGGTCCTCCTGTGGGCCAGTCAGACACTGGGATTGTGCAGCTGAAGTCCCACATATGTCAAGCTCTGCGTGATTCATTTTTGGTGCAAATAAAGACATGAGCCTCATTTACTGTTTTCTCCATGTTTGGCACTTTTTTATTTATTTCATGTTATCCTAGTTTGCATGATCATGAGCCATATTTATAAACCTACTTGAAAAAAACAAAACTCCCTGATCTCAACATCATTGCGTCTGTCTGGTATAACATGAAAAGACTGAAGGATTGCTTCATCAACAGAATATTGGGGGTTCTTTTCTCCGGGATTTTGGGGAACAACTTCCTGCCAATTCCCAAAAAATGCATCTTTTTGAAGGAGGGGGGTGTTTTAGCAAATTGGTTTATGTTTGTTATTCATTTTTGCTAATTGATAAATAAACTATTAAAATACTATTTTTTAAAGCATTCTTACTTTGCAACTTTTATTTCACACTTGACAAAACATTTTGCACAGTACTTTATGTTACGTTTAACTAAAACTGTGCAAAAAAAGAAAAACAATTTTACACCTCTAAACAGGCCACCTCTGTCAGAGGTCAAAGACAACACAGTTGTACAGATTAGAGGAAGGAGAATGACACGTTTTGTTGAATAACGTCTATATTGTACTCTAAAGACTGTATGCGGTAACTTCTTAGTGAGGTCAGTAGTAAGGGGCGCAGATACAGGAAAAAGTAATGTTTTAAAAGTACGAATGTTTTTTTGGATTTTTAATAGCATATGACAGGGGGCGAACTAGAGAAGCCAGGGCCCCAAAAGAAATTTTTTGGAGGGGCCCCCCCCCCTCCCTCCCCACGACCATTCCCAAGGACATGCGTTAGATAATTAATAAATACGGGGCAAATCCCTCCCATACATTCACCATCATACGTACCAATCAAATCCCCCTAAATAAGACCCACATTACCATTATGCTATTACTAAGGACCTGATTAACCGCCAAAACAGCCCAAAATTTTCCACCACTAGTGACTAATAATCCCCCCTATATATTTACGATCAGACACAAAACCCCAATACGTCTAAAATATATAATAATTAGGACCTTTTAAATGGTATATACCTGACACATTCTCTGCAGACTGAAAATTTTACCTATACATGACCTATGGGGTTTCACCAGTGTACACGGGCTTGCGACTGTAAATAACCACCAAAGTGACCATAAATGGTAAACCCAGTGTCACGCTCTGCAACGTAAATTTACCTCCATACATGACATTAGTGGTAACACCTTGTACACAGGCTCTGCGATGTATATTACCTCCAAAGTGCCCATTTGGTGGTAGATACAGTGTACCACCCGTCAGAATATAATTTGATTACAGTGTAGTTAATCTTGTGACTACGGGTGACGTTTCTCTGACCTCGTTGACTTTCTCTTTGTTCGCATCCTCCAGCCTTCATGATGACATCTCCCGCCCCCTTGTTCTCAGATTTAGAAAAAAAATTTTTGCCGGCCCCAATTCCCCGGTTTGGGGCCCCGGGGGGGAAATGGTATATGGGCCCCAAAAGGGAAGGTTTGGGTCCCCAAAAGGCCCAATTTTTAAGAAAGGGACCAACGGGGCTTGGGGGGTATAAAAAGGGGGGAAAAAGGCCCCCCCTTGTGGGGGTTTGGGGTATACAGCAGGCTTGGGGGGGTAAGGCAGGATTGGGGCGTATAGCGGGCATATGGGGGCTGAAAGGGGGCATATGGGGGGGTATAACGGGGCTAGGGGGGGCTTTATGGCAGGCATATGGGGGCTATAGGCAGGCAGGATATAGGGGCTGTATGGCAGGAGGCAATAGGGGGCTGAAAAGGCAGGATAAGGGGCTGTTTTGGGCAGGCATATGGGGGCTGTAAGCAGGCAGGGCAATAGGGGGCTGTAAGGCAGGCATATGGGGGGCTGTAAGGGGGGCAGGCACATAAGGGGGCTGTATAGGGGCAGGCATATGGGGGTTGGCGGTATAGGGGGGTATAGCAGGCAAAGGGGGTTTATAGGCGGGGCTTTTTGGGGGTATAGGCACCCATATGAGGGGGATGGGCGGGCATATGAGGGGAAAGGGTGGCAATGGGGGTATAGGCGGGATGGGGGGTATAGGAGCATATAGGGGGTTTAGGCAGGCAATGGGGGGTTATAGGCGGGCATATGGGGGGGTAAGGCAGCTATGGGGGGTAAGGCAGGCTTTTGGGGGGTATAGGCGGCATAGGGGGTTTTTTATAGAAGGCAATGGGGGGTATAGGCGGGCATAGGGGGGGTTGGGGATATTTGGGGGGGTAGCATTGGGGGGTATAGGCAGGCATATGGGGGTATAGGTAGGCAAAAAATGGGGGTATGGCGGGCATAGGGGGGGAATAGGCAGCATATGGGGTAAGGCAGCATATGGGGAAATGGGCGGGGCATATGGGGGTATGGGGCGGCATAGGGGGTATGGGAGGCATAGGGGGTAAGGCAGGCAAAAGGGGTAGGAAAATAAGAAATCATTATTCACCTCGGCCAAAAGCCCCCCCGATGCGCGCTCTTTCCGTCTGCACTTTCCCTGCAGCCCTGTTGCTCGCGCGGGCGGCGCGGTGATGTGACTCACTGCCCCGGCCCACGTGACCCAGAGCCCACGGGGAATAGAAAAGGGGGAGCGATCGGCGCCCGTCTGCAGCTCCAGCCGCGCTGCCTCTGAAAGGGGGGGGGGGGGGGGGGGGGGGGGGGGGGGGGGGGGCCGGGGCCCCCGGGCGTTCAGAGGGAGATGCGCCGGGGCCCGGCAGTCCCCCGCCCGCCGCAGTGAACGGTTAAGTTCATCAGCGGGCCCAGGAGGGCATTACCCGGGGTATGGACGGGGGGGCAGCTCCCGGGGGCCCCCCTAAGGCAGGGGCCCCGGAGCAACTGCTACCCCGGTAGTTACGCCCCTGCATATGAGGTTTGTTTCATTTGGGGCATTGTTGTAGGATCTAAACATAAAGAAAGTAAACTGCTCAGATGTTATATAAGTAGGGGTGGGTAACTGCTGCACCCAATCAGAAACAAAAGGGGTTGTAAAAAGAACAAATTGTGTAAAAAATTTAATTTTTTCCAGAATAATTCAATTTTGATAAAAAAGAACAAAACGAAAAAGAAAGGTTTTTTTTTTTTTTAAATCTGGTGTAAAAAGGGTTTAATCTTTTCCCAAATGTTTTAAATAGGGGAAAAAGGAATCAAATATTTATTCTAAGCCAGTAATATCAAGAAGTAATATCAAAATTAATATGAAGTTTATTTTACAGAAGAGTTTTTAGAGTCTTCATGAAATCTGTCTTCTATCATGTAAAATAAGTCTTACTTTTTTGCCAAAAGGATATTGCTGTGCTTAATATTCAACTTAGTAGCGGTTGAGCAGCTTGGTCACGTTGGTGTTCTTTTTCCTACTGCAAATTTGCCTTTGTACACATTTTGTCACATAAAAATGACTAATTCTTGTACTTGCATTTGTTTTTTAATACATTTTTCCCGGGCAACAAATTAAACAGTTTATTTTTAAAATATAAAACAGGCCTGCAGCAATATAATTAAAAGTAGTTTCATATAAGTGTGATGTTTTCAAACACAACAAGGTTCTTTGATATGAGATATAATTCACAATAAATTTGAAAAGCAATCATTTCACTTCTGAAGCTCAGCAGTCAGAGTGGCATGCCCATGGATCAGTTTCACATAAAGACCCCATCTGCTCTATAAAAGTATTCATTGGGGAAATATATCAAAGTCGACTTATTGTTACAAGCACATTAAAGGCACTCATGGAAACAAACTATGAAAGAAGCTGTGTCCCTATTTGTTAGCTGTTCCTCACTTTCTCACAGTTACTGCTACAGAATACAGTAAAAATTGCCCCCTGAGGCACTGCAAATGATTATAGCTGGACCACCTTTAAAACTGTTAACTGGTATGTGTCAGATCCCACTCTGATTTGCTAACCTTCCCTTTTATGCTTCTTAATGTTAATGTAACAAATAATTACTTCTTTTGAATTGCTTCTTTTGAAGTCTTAATGTTTCTCTTGATGTATACACTCAGATCTGGATTGACCATTTGTTTTAATAGGCATATTCCTGGTGGACCACTTGTCCTTCCTTTGTTTAACTCCACTATCATTCTGTAATATTATGTCAGTTGTTTTTTAACAATATCACATTGTTTGCACTTGTCTTTAAGGGGTCTTTCTGAGATTTTTGGAAATCTACTGCTTGGGACTACATCAAAATAAAAATGTAACCTGTACTAACTTTTCCCAACATCACTGATCGATGTCCCTCAGTAATCCTCCAGCAGTGATGTAATATTTATTTCTGACCTCAGAGGTCATGTGCCATACATGCAATCAGTGACTGCAGAGGCCAGGATACCAGGGCTCCAGTGGCATTGGAACAGCCATGGTGGGAGAGGTGAGTGCAAGTTCATTTTTTCTATTAACACAGTCCAGGCAGTAGGTAGTTTTCTGAATATCTTGAAAGACCCCTTTAAAGCGATGTTGTCATCTTAGACATTTAGAGTATATCGATAACATATGCCATCAATGTCTGATTGGTGCAGGTCTCAGCTGTGGGATCCAAATTTATCTTAAGAATGGGCCTCTAAAAGTCTCCCTGTAAAACAGAGAGTAGGTGTTTGAAAACGTTTTCTTTTCATTTGTTTTTTTTTGGAAATTCCTAGTCGTTGAGGAGGAAATTCCTGCAATCAACAACCAAGGAACTTTTTTGGCCCACCCAAAAATAAAGGTGTTTTGAGGGGAACCCCCAAAACCTAAAAAACATTGAATAACTTTCTTCAAAAAAAATTCACTGTTTACTGTACCTGCCTGGGGATATGAAGGTCCTGATGCGATGTTGACAAAACTTTCTGTCCCATGAAAAGAATTGGGTTTTGAACTGCACTACAAAAGGGCCTGAAGGGGTACGTCGGTTTCTTTGTTTGCCAACAACTCGTCTCACAAATCTCTGCCTTCTACAGAAACCACTTGCCTACTGTGTATTCGTAAAAAACAGCAGCAGTAAAATAAAAACTCCCTTTGGGCCACCCCCTACGGAAGAAAAACCTAAGGTATTTTGGTTATGGCATTGTCTTATCACGGTAGGGGCACACAAAGGGGGACCCAATAGCAATGGACTTTGCCCCAGGCTTTAAAATTTAGTTTAATTTTTGGGGTTAAACATTATTTTAAAAACCCATCACACCCAGTAATTTTTGGGACCCGCTGCCCCCAAAAACTACCTCTGTGGGGGATGATTATTATTGTGTGTGGCTCAATTTCACACATTTTACCAAATTGTTTGTTTTTGCTAGTATAATCTACGTAAAATGCTGTGGGGGGGTTTTTTTCCCTGCTATACATAACTACTTTGAAAAAAAACCAAGAAACAAAAACAATTTAGAACATGGGAACATTTCATTCCCTTGTGCCGTTTTGCATTGCAACAGATATGCAGCAATGACTCAGAAATCACCCCTAGTAATTGGGGTATCTGAGTCTACTGGATAAACTTTAGCCAATGGGATTGCTTTAACTGTATCTTTTAAAGGGGGTATTCCCATCTCATTGATTAGCTTTAAACATGTAGGCAAAGTTAAATAATCATTCTTACCAAATACAATGCTGTACTGATTTTGCTTTATTTTAAATGTACAATAGTTTTTATTCCCTGCTTGTTTATAGATGGTTTCCCAGGTTATTGACCATCTGTCTGCTCTAGCAGTGTCCGTGTTGATGATGTCACTCCTCACTTACATTAACCCTATAGAGTTGGACACAGGGAAACCTCAGCAGCCTTGTACCTTTCTGTCAGGACCGCAGAATGACACTATTGTACTTGTTTACAATAGTGCACATGAATATTGTCTTGGCAGCTTCCTTAAAGGACAAAACAGCTCTGCTAGCTTATATTTAGAGCCAGATAACCTGTTTGGACAGTTTTTAATATTTTCAAGACCCCTTCATCATCAATGTCCTTCCAAGAGGCAACTGTGTAGAAGATGATACAGCAGTACCAGCAATGAATTTCACTCTAAGAGGCACCTCCAGAAATAGAAGTTAGCAGAGCTTAAATGTTAGTCAATGCTTTAGAACCACCCATGGTCTGTACAGGAAGTGAATGCCTGAAGCAGAAGGGTAAGGGATTGTAATATGACAAGACCCAGATAGGAAAAGGGCTTTCATTTTTATCTTTTCTGTGACTATGATTAGTTCTGTATTCTCTTGAATAATTTTCAGTATGATAGTATGCAGAATGCATATGTACACCTGATAGCTCAGCACTAGATCAGAGTTGCACAACATGTGCCCAGTGCCCATCTCTGCAGCCTCCAGCCATCAAAACACAAACATGCTTTGTCTCTGTCTTCATACATCAGAAAAAAATATTCACCTTTTGACAGTTGCATTAAAGGGGTTGTCTCACTACAAGGATTGCTTTTTATGTTAAAGATCTTGCAAAAACAAGTCACTTTGTAACATGTGCCCATTAACAGTGTCCTACCTATTCCGAGATATCCACTCTTGTATGGGCTGCATCAGCTCCTCAGGTCACTATAGCTACAGACCTGTCTGATCTCTCCTGATAGGCTGCCAGTGCTGGCTGCTTTAGCTACAGACCTGGTGTCCTCAGCAGCTCATCACTACAGGCCAGTTGAGGCCAGTAAAAGCCATCAAACACACCCCTGAATTAAAAAATGAAAACAACAAAACTGAGGTAGGAGGAATCGACATAGTGAGACAACCCCTTTAAGCTGATGGCACTGTTATAGTGGGCACTGTATCAATGGCATTGTTATAGTGGGCACTGTATCAATGGCATTGTTATGGTGGGCACTGTACAGCTTTTCACTGTTTGGCTTTCACTGTTTTGGTGCTGCCTTTCTTGGAAGAACAATAGAGGAAAGTTGTTTGTGCTTTCACCCTTTACCCTCCTGCCTGTTTATCTGCATTTGCACCACCATGGACTTATCACAATAACATCAAAGGGCAGTTGAGGACTACAACCACCAGCTTGACTATGGATTTCTTCCTCAAAGAAGTATTTATTTCTGACACAATCATAGAATATCCACAAAATCTACTATAAAAACATCTAATAGGTTTGAGACTTTGAAGAGGAGGAGATGAGTAGGAGAGGTGGCTATATACAGTATGTGTGTTGTTATCTCTAGTTATAATTGTGAAACAGCCACTTCTGTAACCCTCAAAATTAAAATTAAAATAGGCGCCTCATATCCTATTACTGGAGTAGCAAACAGAAGACCCTCCATTCTGATATCTGCTAGTCCCTAAAGTGAAACCAAGACCTTTCAGCCATTTTAGGTATTTACAATTAATATGCCATAAAGGTCTTAGATGGGAACACTTCTCTAAGATTTACTGTGGCTCCTGTGAGAGGTATAACATGACAATGTGGCCCTTGAATCAGAAAATGTTGCGCACCCCTGCACTAGATGTTCCCTGTGGTGATATTATTGGTTATATTGGTACTTATATAGCATCCCTGACTGTAAAATGCATGCCTCTCTTTGAGCATATGACGGCACAGTTGGAAAAAACATTGACATGTGTCAATCAAATGATTAGGTTTATAATGTACTCTTATTTAATGCTTCTGCAGATGGTGCAAATTACATATTTGGGTAAGGAGCTAGCGCTGTGTTCAAATTAAGCTAAATATTTGGGTGCAATTTTGTATGAGGGCTGGTGGACTGCTTCTTAGTTCTGCTCCAGTTAACTAAATACTGTATATGCTTATGAGATACAAAATAAAACGAGACACCATATTCTGATGACAAGGTGTCCCCCTACTAGAACCTTCAGTAGTTATCTATAATCTTTGGGGAAATCTGATAGTAACTGCTAAATGTACCTGTAGAGCTAACACATGGAAAATTAAAAGGGTTTTCTCACTTTGTAGATGGATGATATTTCTAGAAAAATATCACAGTGTTGTAGATGTAGGTCTCACCTATTTCAAGAAAAGGGATACCCTGAGTTCTTAGCACAGTTGGGTGTACTTCCGTGGCCGCCCTCAGAACTTCAATATACGTGAACAGGACAGGCAAAGACAGGGGGTAAAGGAAGCCCTATTTTGGAGGTAGGTGCATGTTCCAGCATGTCCCATATTTGCCATAAATGTACTAGATGGGAACAACTTTTTAAGTATTAGGCAATACCCATTTAAATCAGTTGACTGTCTGAATAATAGCACCCATTTCAGGGCTCTGAGACACTTTTTGTAGCTTCACTCTGGCCTAGAGATGAAGATCCTGAATATAGATTCATTTATTAACTGAGAAATCTAAAGCAGTTTATATAAAATTAGTTTTCTTAGCTTGATAACCCCTTTAAATGTATTATTCCTGTAATGAAAAGGTAATTATTGTATTTTGTCCATGATATTAATGTAGCATCAGTATTAATAATTCTGTACAGCCAAAGCTCTGACTCCGACTCCTCAATTTCCCTGACTCCGACTCCCGACTCCGACTCCTGACTCAGACACCTGATTCCCTCATACATGGCGCATGTTTAAGTGATAATTTTACTGTAGTAAAATGGTAACATCAGGCTTTTTATCACCTTATGATACAATAATCAAGCTATTTAAGTAGAACATGCACTGACAATCAAAATGGTAAGTATCTTTCGAACTTTTGACTTTCAGGCTCCTTATCTTACCATCCACTACAGCTTTGAACATGAGACAACCATCTTACCTATCTTACACATAAATTTGACTTGCAAGTATTTAGTATCTGCTTAGTTTTGCAGATTGTTGTCACGTAACTGCATTGTTACTGTTTTGCTCCTAAAAATTAAAATGTTAATTTTATTACTTTGTTAGTATTTGGTAAATCCACCTTTGGCTTTCAGCACTGCCTGAATCCTTCTGGGCGCATGATCAAATTCAAATTCAAGCATGTCTTGACCAACATCTTTGGCTGTGAAACAACACCATATCATCAGGTTTCCTCCAACGAACCTGACAGTTTCTTCAATTTTTCGATCCGTTAGCCCCCCTTTTCTCTTCATTCTTCCAAACCTATTTGCACTCATCAGAGCCCGGTCTGTTGACTTTCATTTCATCATTCCAAATCACCCGTTTTCAATCTTCCAGTTCTTATACTTTTTTGCAAACTCAAGACAACGCTTCTTATGACAAGATTGAAGTCGAGGCTTCTTCAACTTTTTCGGGCCATCATTCCAGACCTGTGTAATGCGTGTTGCCCGGTGCTTGCATGGATATCTGTAATCTCACTCTTACGATGCATGAGAGCCACCTCCACTGCCGTGTCTGTCGCTTTAGAACTGATAGACCTTGTGATGAGCGACTTGTTGACTCTGATATTTTACCTGGACATCCACCTCTTAGCTTTTGAATGGATGGACAGAATTCATTTCATATTCTTCCAACTGTCATGGCCTCACATGATGCAGTTTAGCAATTTTCTTGGCCCAGAGGCAGCTATCGATGAGCTGGATAATACTACTTCTCTTTTCTTGGGAAATCTTCTTAATGGCTGCTCGAACCAGTGACATTTCGCTTGGGAATAAGCCTAATAACACACTGAGTTATTAGGGAATGTGAAAACAGGCTGTAATTTGTAGAAACAAGGAGCAAAACAGTAACAATGCAGTTACATGACAAGAATCTGCAGAAAGTTGTGTATGAGAACCAAGATTGTCTATAAAATGATGAGAGACTCACGTTGAAAGCTGTAGTGGATGGTGAGATATGAAGCCTGAAAGTCAAAATTTCAAAACATTGTTACCCCTTCCACCCATCTTTGCCTGTCATGTTCACGTATATTGAATTTCTGAGGGCAGCCAAGGAAGTGCACTCAACTGTGCTTAGAACTCAGGGGATCCCTGTTCTTGAAATAGGTGGTACCTACATCTACAACACTGTGATATTGCTGTGGAAATATCGTCAATCTAACCCCCTTTAATTTTCCATGTGGTAGCTTTACAGGTACATTTAGCAGTTACTATCAGATTTCCCTAAAGATTATACAGTAGATAACTACTGAAGGTTCTAGTAGGGGGACACTTTGTCATCAGAATAAGGTGTCTCGTTTTATTTCGTACCTCATAAGCATATACAGTACATAATACTGGAGCAGAACTAAGAAGCAGTCACCAGCCCACATACAAAATTTACATTGTAAAATATATTTATTGGATACGACTTTAGAACATGAAAAATGTAAAAAAAAATTGTAAATATTCAAAATGCTGCAGTAAGTAGGAAAAACCATTCTCAACAAAAAAGTACTGAATAACATTTATGGAGTGAGCCTATGAATTTGTTCTGAGAAATAGTATTGCCTCCATTAGATCCTTCTTCATAGAGGACCTCACATCTGATATCATTATTTCCAGGCTAGAGAACAGCCTCTCTACATTAACTTGGGCTGGTGGCAAAGTGGTGACCAGAAGGGAAACATCTCTAACAATTTCAGGATGTAAAGGAATAGCCTCATGCACAGTCAGGTATGATGAACGGTTGATCTTCTACTTCTTTGAAAGCAAGTGAAAAATTTTGCTAAAATGTGGTCATTCTGTTTGCCATGGGAGGGGAATCTCTTCCTCTGTGGTAGCGCTTTGCCTGCTCCATGTCATCCAAATACTTTTCAAAGTTAAACTCCTCATTTGATGAGTCTGAAGATATGAGAGCAGCAGCACTGGCAAGACCCAATTCCTCTTGCTATTGGCACTGCATTGAACTAACTGGACCAATTTATTATATATTTTGGGAGTAGGTCTATTTTATAACGACTCCGACTCCTGCAAAATGGACTCTAACTCCACAACTCCGATTCCGACTCCACAGCCCTGATTCTGTAAATTAAATAAATTTTTTAAATCATGTATAGAAATGTTGTACTTTTATACATCTAAATTTAGCCTTCATTATTTTAAATGTCTCAGTTATTGAGGTAGAGGATTGAAATACCAGTGAAGGAATTAGAACGGTTGACTAAATTCATCATAGGCTAATTTTTTTCTCAATCCCAAATCAATTACTTTGTAAGCAAAAAGTTTAAATATCTATGTTAATTACTTTTATTACTGCTTACTACAGCGGTTTTCACAAATGATCCAATCTGCTTGAGGCAGCTGCTAAGAGCAAGGCTTCACATTATTAATTGCTTTGTTACTATGTAATAGTTCATATGAGAATCTCACAGAATGGATTGTTCAGATTAGTATTTATCAATTGTTCAGTTCTAAATATTCCATTAAACGCTTCTATATTATGTTACTCCCACAAGGAAAAGCAACTTATATCTGTAATTATTTGAAGAATACATTTATTATGGGTGATAGTTTTAAATTATATATTGTGTCTGCTGCAATTTAATCTTTTTAAGGAAATTTTAATTTAGAACATTAATAAACTAGTAGACAATTCTTGAGCTGAAATCAACTAGGTCACATCATTATCCCTCACTAAATTATTGCACAAGGCAATGATAAAGTTTACAGGGGTTGGCTGCATGCTCCTGTATGGGGCTTTAATGAGAGATGTCCAAATATGTTTTTTACAGATTCCATGAGAAAAAATACTGTTTTTTATGTATAAAAGAGGGCACTTAAAGTCAAAGGGGTTTTGCCACGATGTAATGTTGACGTGGGAACCTTCAAAATGGGTATTTAATCACTTTTCTAAATATATGTGATTACAAAAAGGGAAGACTCTGAGAGTTACAGCATTTCTAAATCTCCCTTAATTACCTGAAAGCTTCCACTAGACATGACCCAGGAGCTGACAGACCGCGCTTGCGTGAAACACTTCTTATCTGATGACAGGCAAAATGAATGAGCTTTTAAGGCACCGGGTAGAAAGAGCAGTCTATGAGGCTGTGTCTTGCTGTATTGAGAATCCACTGTTGTACTGTTTATTATTTCACTTAAGTTTTGAGACGCTCCCTTATTCCTCACTCCTTACTCCCCCCCTCCCTCTCAGCCCTGCAGCCTTCATGACTCAGCTTGATTTGTTGACATTCTCCCTGTGCTGATAAGGAAGGTAAGAAACTTGCGTCCTGGCAAATCCCCTTTAAATATATACAGTATGTAGTACATAATAATGTATATGCAACATATGGACCCATAGTATAGATGTATGATTGGTACCTTAAGGTGACTACAGCAAAATGTTCTTTCCCCTGCAGAATTAGATAAGAGAAAATAGGGAGGAAAAAAAAGCAAATAAAGAAACATTTTCTTAGATATCTTTTATGAGCAAACATCCAGTCCTCTATCATAGATGCTTTTGTACCTAACTTTCTATCCGCTACTGAATGCCTTAAACTGCCTTTGTCATCTGCTTCCTCCTTCAGACACTCTGTTAGCTTCTCCATCATCCTCTACCTCCTTATAGTATTTTAAGTATGTTCTGGGCTTTGCATACTAAACCCCTTAACCCACAATGATGTACTAGTGTGTAATGGCAGTGTTAAGGGAGTATGGTGCGGCTGTTAGATACAGCTGACACCCACCGCTAACAGCAAAGATCAGAGCCGACTCTCATCTCTGCTGTTTAATCCCTTAACACTCCGATGTCTAAGTGAATGAGAAATGGTACTGCACAGTGAGATCGCAAGGTGCCGATCATTTAACATGGTGGCTGGAAGTCTTGTGAAGGCTTCCATCACTGCCATGTCTGCAATTCTAACACTTCATGACCCAGCAAGGAAGTTGTGTGATAGGGTTGAAGCGTGGGGTATTAAGGGTTCTTTGAGTTTGAGGGAATTTAGGGGGTTTGCAGTGAGTTGGGCCCCCATTGTCTATCTCTTGTATAGCACACTTCACAAAGTTAAACAGGTTCCACTGTAGTGCAGTTTAACAGGATTTATGCAAGTCCTTTTTCAATACAGTTAACTCCATAAGGAATCATCAGTGGTAACAGCAATTAAATGATTCCTGGCATTCACACAGTCTGGCTGCTTCACACAAAGGGGGATATAATAAGCTCATAGGTACCTGATTTTCAACAGTCATATCCCTACAATTCCTGTGCTGTGATCCCTGGCATCTGTATGCACTGAACTCTGTATTTTCTCTCAGTATCTGTCTCACACACATCAGCAACCTCCTCCACATGCTGCACACTCACCGGTCTAGACTTGACTTTCTAGAATTGTCTACACTCCCTCTCTCCCAGCATGCAGAGCTCTATCTGTTAACTCCCTCACTGTTTGGCAACTAGCAATGCTGTGTGGTGGTACCTCTGGTGCCCTATAACTGCAGACAGAGATAATTAACTAACTTTTGACAGTGACAGTCAAGCTTACCCTGGGTCACATATAGAACCCCCCACAGCCTAACCAGTAAGTGTGGGTCTGAAGCTGCCTGTAGTTCTGTGAAACAGCATGGTGAAACAACCCTTCTAAGTTTGTGGCTGTAAAAATCTACTTTTAAAAAGTTTGTTGCTTTAACATTTAAAAAAAACAGTTGAAGGAGTTTGAATACTTTTTTTTAACACACTGCATATTACTTTTATTAGTTTTCTGGTAAACTTCACTTTCATAGCTTTTCTATATTTTTTTATCTCACGTATGCTTTATTTGGCACTTGATACAGTGAACTTTTTTATTGAGATAATTTAAATACCCACTATCACGACCACAACTGTTTCCTCCTTTTACTATGGTAGTTGTGTACTATTTTAGTCATCATTTTGTACTGTCATAAACAGCTATTCTTCTATATATGTTTTCTTCTTCTGTTTCTTCTTACCAGTGCTTACCACTAGTATTTTAGTCTGCACGTATACAATGTAACCATGGTTGCTCTACAGTTCTCTTATTTAAGGTCTTGTGCTCCAATTGGACCTTTTTTTTCATTAATAATTTTTTTTATGTTTTTACTGTTTTTTTCTTTAATGCCGCACAGCATTTGCTAGTTATGTACTTGTATACATATGGTTATCACTACTACACAGCATTAACTTCTTACCAAAAAGATGGTATTTAAAATTACTAGTACTACAGTACTGGTAAAGGCCAAAACAGTCTTTTCAAAAGATTGCAGACGTAGAGTCATGGTAAAATGGAAAAAATACTCATCCTTACTGTCCAGAGAAGCACCCTAAAAGTGGATTTACTCCAGTATAAATGTTTTCCCCATGTTTTCTTGATGCCACTTATCTTGAATGAAAGATGTTTAGTTATCACTATTCAGAAATCAACTTTACATTTGTTCATCATCAATGACATGTACAGATAAGTAATTTTAATTTTTATAATTAATTTTTTCTGTATATGTTGGATGTGTTGATATAATTCAAATATAGTAGGCCTCAAATCTCTTTAACCAAAAAATTATTCCATTGGGTTAATAAAGTCAAACTGGGTTCTCTAATACATTTATGAATCAGTAATAAAAAAGTTATTAATTAAGTGGGGTTGATAAATTGTAGATGCCCTCTACTCAACCCTATAAGATAACAGTTCTGATTTATATTATACATTAGGAGTAAGACAGCAGTTGTTGTCTGGGTTAATTGGTACACCTAGGGCTGCCATTAGGTCAGTACAGCTGGTACTGCTGTATGGGACCCCTGACTGAAATATGAAACAATGCGGCCCGCTGCTGCAGGCAGTAGTCGACAACTGTTTCACAAGTTTTAGAAAATGAACAAGCCTAGGGCCTGTTCTTTCTATTAAAACTGTTACAGGGCAGGTGCTCACCGCCTGCCTGCTCATGCTGTGGACTTTATGCACCAACTAAGCCTGTCAGTAGGGTCATGAGCTGGCTGTGATAGCTTGCGCTGTGGGAGAGAGGACTTCGGATGTCTCAAATGACTAAGTGCAGGAGAAATCCCTGCAGGCCCTGCTTCCAGGTGAAATCAGTATTGGCAGCCAGATGAATAGGATGACAGGCTTCTAGGAGCCAAATCCCCTTGGAAGGCTGACGCTGGTACAGCTGCAGTGCATATGCTGCAAGTACCTGATATCTGCACACAGGATGGCTTTTACATGGTTTTGCCCAAATTTTCATAGCAAAACGGTGAAGTTTTGCAATGATTTTCACAAAATCGCGGGAAAAATGTGCCATTTTACCACGATTATTCAAAAATAGTGGCAAAATTGTAAACATTTTCTTGTGAATTTCAGGAAATCTTGGCAAGATTATACATTTTTTGTCAATTTCTAGAAAATTGTAGCAAAATTGCATATTTTTTGAGCAATTTAATGAAAATTTAGAATAAAAGTGTGATAATGCTATCATGTATGAAGATACAGTAAATACTCAGACTGTCTTCATAAATGATGGCATTATCACTGCTTTGCTGTGATTCAAATTAAATGGTGCCATTTTGCTGTGCTTTTCAAAAAATTGACTTAGGTGAATGTATGGTTATGTATATGTGTGTTCCTAGGTGTGTATGTATGGTTACGTAGGTGTGTTCCTAGGTTTGTGTGTATGGTTATGTATTTGTGTGTTCCTAGGTGTGTGTATGTGTGGTTACGTATATGTGTGTTCTTAGATGTGTGTATGTATGGTTACATATATGTGTGCTCTTAGGTGTGTATGTAAGGTTATGTATATATGTATACATGCATACATAATTTGCCCACTCCCACTATACATATATATTTAATATTACACCCCCTTGCTTATCTATCATTCAAAAGAATTAAAAATTTAAACATTGATATTTCTTTATCTGCAAAAATACTGAGCAGTAAAATATAATGTTATTTATCCAAGTCACTACAATAAGAAAAAAAAATGGCAGATTTGTGTTTTTGCTCACCGTGCTTTGCTAATAAATCAGTATAAAAAGTGGTTTAAAGTTATATGTACCCCAAATTGTTGCCGGTAAAATCACAGCTCGCCCTCAAAAATTAAGTCCTGACACAGCTCAGGCGACAAAACACTAAAAAGGTTTTCCCTACAAAAATGGCTGTGCAAAGCAAATAATAATTTTTTTTAAAATGACATTTTTTACAGGTAGTAGAACATAGCAAAAATTATATAAGTTTACTATCAGTGAAAATGTATCGACCTGCAGCATAAAAATAACGTGTTTTATACTGTACAGTGAAATCCCAAAAATAAATCCATTGCTGCAGTTGTGTGGGTTTGTTTACCATTCACAAATATTTTTTTTTATCTGTCGGGAGGAAGGGACCCAGACTTTTTTGATGTATGGGGCCCTGGATTTCCTGATAGCAGCCCTGGCAAGCCCATACCTACGAACGGTCCTTATACATTAGCTAATCTGCATAAATTAAAATCACTTCTGCTACCTAAAAATGTACATGAAGAACTTCAAACTTTTTAAATGATGTGAAGGGAGAAGATAGACAACTTTAGCAACAGCTAAAATGATGGTTTTACCTAAAGTACAATATATTTTAGAGACTTCTCATTCCGTTACAAGAATTTTGCACCTTACCTAAATTTATTTGAAAATCGTCGAAATGAAGAGTGAATTTCTCTTTCTGCTCTGGTTTCCTTGGGGGAGGACAGTTCCCAATATTTGCATTCACCACTCTGCTATACTTTAATAGGACAATTTTTGAGGGTTCATCTTATAATGAGAAGAGATGGGAACTTATTTCTCTGAACCCCACTCCATAAAGCATTAAGTGAATCAAACCTTCTCCAAAATGTTTAGCTTTTTGTCCTTAGAAGGGTACCTTTACTTTTAGAAAATGTTTATTTTTCAGAATAAACAGTTGTGTGTTTACATGAGGAATATGAGTATTTCTTGTAATTATATGCCTGTATCTCAGATTTTCAACGTTTTCCCTAATATCTAGTTGTTAGTTTTATCTGATGTCATAGTAATGTGTGTTATGTATAGTTGAAACCAGAATTTTACATACACTATATAAAAAGACACATATTCATGTTTTTCTCACTATCTGACATGAAATCAGAATAAACCTTACCCGTTTTAGGTCAGTTAGGATTACCAAAATTATTTATATTTGCCAAATGCCAGAATAATTAGAGAGATATTTTTTAAAGGCATTTTTATTACTTTATGCAAAGTTAAGTTTACCTACACTAGGATTACTATGTCCTTAAACAATTTGTGACAGCCCATATGATGATGTCATGTATTTGGAAGCTTCTGATAAGTTTATTAGCAACATCTGAGTTAATTATAGACACACCTGTGGATGTATTTTATTGCACACCAGAAACACACTGCTTCTGTCTGTAACATCATGGGAAATTCTAAAGAAATCAGCCAACATATCTGGAATAGAAATGTGGACTTGTACAAGTCTGAATCATCCTTGGGTGCAATTTCCAGATAACTGAAGGTGCCTCGTTCATCTGTACAAATAAATATATGCAAGTACAAACAAGATGTGAATGTCTAGCCATCATCCTGCTCAAGAGGGAGACAGGTTCTGTGTCTCAGAGATGAATGTGATTTGGTCCAACATGTGCATATCAACCCAAGAACACAAGCAAAAGACCTTGTGAAGATGCTGGTAGAAGCTGATAAGATTATGTAATTATCCAGGAGTTCTATATCAACATGGGCTGAAAGACCACTCTGGCAGGAAGAAGCCATTACTCCAAAATAAACATAAAAAAAAACAGATTAATGTTTGAAAATGCACACAGGGATAAAGACCTACATTTTTGAAGACAGGTCCTCTGGTCTGATGAAACTAAAATTGAACTGTTTGGCCAAAATGACCATTGTTACATTTGGAGGAAAAAGTGAGAAGCTTGGAAGCCTAAAAACAGCATGCCATCTGTGAAAACAGGTTGTTTTGCTGCAGGAGGAACTGGTGCATTTCACAAATAGATGGCATCATGAGAAAAGACAATTATGTGGCAATACTGAAGCAACAGCTCAAGACATCAGCTAGGAAGTTAAAGCTTGGGCGGCAATGGGTCTTCCAAATGGACAATGACCTGAAGCATACTGCCAAACTGATTACAAAGTGGCTTAAGTATAACCAAGCCAATGTTTTGGAAGGGCCATCACAAAGCCCTGATCTCAATCCTATTGAAAATGTATGGCAAAACTGAAAAGGAATGTGTGAGCAGGGCAACCTACAAAAATTGCTCAGTTACACCAGTTCTTTCAGGAGGAAGGGGCCAAAATTCCTAACAACTATTGTGAGAAGCTTGTGGAAGGCTATCCAAAAAAAAAGACATTTTTTACAGGTAGTAGAACATAGCAAAAATTATATAAGTTTACTATCAGTGAAAATGTATCGACCTGCAGCATAAAAATAACGTGATTTATACTGTACAGTAAAATCCCAAAAATAAATACATTGCTGCAGTTGTGTGGGTTTGTTTACCATTCACAAATATTTTTTTTTATCTGTCGGGAGGAAGGGACCCAGACTTTTTTGCTGTATGGGGCCCTGGATTTCCTGATAGCAGCCCTGGCAAGCCCATACCTACGAACGGTGCTTATACATTAGCTAATCTGCATAAATTAAAATCACTTCTGCTACCTAAAAATGTACATGAAGAACTTCAAACTTTTTAAATGATGTGAAGGGAGAAGATAGACAACTTTAGCAACAGCTAAAATGATGGTTTTACCTAAAGTACAATATTTTTTTAGAGAACTTCTCATTCCGTTTACAAGAATTATTGCACCTTACCTAAATTTATTTGAAAATCGTCGAAATGAAGAGTGAATTTCTCTTTCTGCTCTGGTTTCCTTGGGGGTTGGACAGTTCCCAATATTTGCATTCACCACTCTGCTATACTTTAATAGGACAATTTTTGAGGGTTCATCTTATAATGAGAAGAGATGGGAACTTATTTCTCTGAACCCCACTCCATAAAGCATTAAGTGAATCAAACCTTCTCCAAAATGTTTAGCTTTTTGTCCTTAGAAGGGTACCCTAACTTTTAGAAAATGTTTATTTTTCAGAATAAACAGTTGTGTGTTTTACATGAGGAATATGAGTATTTCTTGTAATTATATGCCTGTATCTCAGATTTTCAACGTTTTCCCTAATATCTAGTTGTTAGTTTTATCTGATGTCATAGTAATGTGTGTTATGTATAGTTGAAACCAGAATTTTACATACACTATATAAAAAGACACATATTCATGTTTTTCTCACTATCTGACATGAAATCAGAATAAACCTTACCCGTTTTAGGTCAGTTAGGATTACCAAAATTATTTATATTTGCCAAATGCCAGAATAATTAGAGAGATATTTTTTAAAGGCATTTTTATTACTTTATGCAAAGTTAAGTTTACCTACACTAGGATTACTATGTCCTTAAACAATTTGTGACAGCCCATATGATGATGTCATGTATTTGGAAGCTTCTGATAAGTTTATTAGCAACATCTGAGTTAATTATAGACACACCTGTGGATGTATTTTATTGCACACCAGAAACACACTGCTTCTGTCTGTAACATCATGGGAAATTCTAAAGAAATCAGCCAACATATCTGGAATAGAAATGTGGACTTGTACAAGTCTGAATCATCCTTGGGTGCAATTTCCAGATAAGTGTAGATGCCTCGGTCATCTGTACAAAAAAATATATGCAAGTACAAACAAGATGTGAATGTCTAGCCATCATCCTGCTCAAGAGGGAGACAGGTTCTGTGTCTCAGAGATGAATGTGATTTGGTCCAACATGTGCATATCAACCCAAGAACACAAGCAAAAGACCTGTGAAGATGCTGGTAGAAGCTGATAAGATTATGTAATTATCCAGGAGTTCTATATCAACATGGGCTGAAAGACCACTCTGGCAGGAAGAAGCCATTACTCCAAAATAAACATAAAAAAAAACAGATTAATGTTTGAAAATGCACACAGGGATAAAGACCTACATTTTTGAAGACAGGTCCTCTGGTCTGATGAAACTAAAATTGAACTGTTTGGCCAAAATGACCATTGTTACATTTGGAGGAAAAAGTGAGAAGCTTGGAAGCCTAAAAACAGCATGCCATCTGTGAAAACAGGTTGTTTTGCTGCAGGAGGAACTGGTGCATTTCACAAATAGATGGCATCATGAGAAAAGACAATTATGTGGCAATACTGAAGCAACAGCTCAAGACATCAGCTAGGAAGTTAAAGCTTGGGCGGCAATGGGTCTTCCAAATGGACAATGACCTGAAGCATACTGCCAAACTGATTACAAAGTGGCTTAAGTATAACCAAGCCAATGTTTTGGAAGGGCCATCACAAAGCCCTGATCTCAATCCTATTGAAAATGTATGGCAAAACTGAAAAGGAATGTGTGAGCAGGGCAACCTACAAACATTGCTCAGTTACACCAGTTCTGTCAGGAGGAAGGGGCCAAAATTCCTAACAACTATTGTGAGAAGCTTGTGGAAGGCTATCCAAAAAAAAAAGACATTTTTTACAGGTAGTAGAACATAGCAAAAATTATATAAGTTTACTATCAGTGAAAATGTATCGACCTGCAGCATAAAAATAACGTGATTTATACTGTACAGTAAAATCCCAAAAATAAATACATTGCTGCAGTTGTGTGGGTTTGTTTACCATTCACAAATATTTTTTTTTATCTGTCGGGAGGAAGGGACACAGACTTTTTTGCTGTATGGGGCCCTGGCATTTCTGATAGCAGCCCTGGCAAGCCCATACCTACGAACGGTCCTTATACATTAGCTAATCTGCATAAATTAAAATCACTTCTGCTACCTAAAAATGTACATGAAGAACTTCAAACTTTTTAAATGATGTGAAGGGAGAAGATAGACAACTTTAGCAACAGCTAAAATGATGGTTTTACCTAAAGTACAATATTTTTTTAGAGAACTTCTCATTCCGTTTACAAGAATTATTGCACCTTACCTAAATTTATTTGAAAATCGTCGAAATGAAGAGTGAATTTCTCTTTCTGCTCTGGTTTCCTTGGGGGTTGGACAGTTCCCCATATTTGCATTCACCACTCTGCTATACTTTAATTGGACAATTTTTGAGGGTTCATCTTATAATGAGAAGAGATGGGAACTTATTTCTCTGAACCCCACTCCATAAAGCATTAAGTGAATCAAACCTTCTCCAAAATGTTTAGCTTTTTGTCCTTAGAAGGGTACCCTAACTTTTAGAAAATGTTTATTTTTCAGAATAAACAGTTGTGTGTTTACATGAGGAATATGAGTATTTCTTGTAATTATATGCCTGTATCTCAGATTTTCAACGTTTTCCCTAATATCTAGTTGTTAGTTTTATCTGATGTCATAGTAATGTGTGTTATGTATAGTTGAAACCAGAATTTTACATACACTATATAAAAAGACACATATTCATGTTTTTCTCACTATCTGACATGAAATCAGAATAAACCTTACCCGTTTTAGGTCAGTTAGGATTACCAAAATTATTTATATTTGCCAAATGCCAGAATAATTAGAGAGATATTTTTTAAAGGCATTTTTATTACTTTATGCAAAGTTAAGTTTACCTACACTAGGATTACTATGTCCTTAAACAATTTGTGACAGCCCATATGATGATGTCATGTATTTGGAAGCTTCTGATAAGTTTATTAGCAACATCTGAGTTAATTATAGACACACCTGTGGATGTATTTTATTGCACACCAGAAACACACTGCTTCTGTCTGTAACATCATGGGAAATTCTAAAGAAATCAGCCAACATATCTGGAATAGAAATGTGGACTTGTACAAGTCTGAATCATCCTTGGGTGCAATTTCCAGATATCTGAAGGTGCCTCGTTCATCTGTACAAATAAATATATGCAAGTACAAACAAGATGTGAATGTCTAGCCATCATCCTGCTCAAGAGGGAGACAGGTTCTGTGTCTCAGAGATGAATGTGATTTGGTCCAACATGTGCATATCAACCCAAGAACACAAGCAAAAGACCTTGTGAAGATGCTGGTAGAAGCTGATAAGATTATGTATTATCCAGGAGTTCTATATCAACATGGGCTGAAAGACCACTCTGGCAGGAAGAAGCCATTACTCCAAAATAAACATAAAAAAAAACAGATTAATGTTTGAAAATGCACACAGGGATAAAGACCTACATTTTTGAAGACAGGTCCTCTGGTCTGATGAAACTAAAATTGAACTGTTTGGCCACAAATGACCATTGTTACATTTGGAGGAAAAAGTGAGAAGCTTGGAAGCCTAAAAACACAATGCCATCTGTGAAAACAGGTTGTTTTGCTGCAGGAGGAACTGGTGCATTTCACAAATAGATGGCATCATGAGAAAAGACAATTATGTGGCAATACTGAAGCAACAGCTCAAGACATCAGCTAGGAAGTTAAAGCTTGGGCGGAAATGGGTCTTCCAAATGGACAATGACCTGAAGCATACTGCCAAACTGATTACAAAGTGGCTTAAGTATAACCAAGCCAATGTTTTGGAAGGGCCATCACAAAGCCCTGATCTCAATCCTATTGAAAATGTATGGCAAAACTGAAAAGGAATGTGTGAGCAGGGCAACCTACAAACATTGCTCAGTTACACCAGTTCTGTCAGGAGGAAGGGGCCAAAATTCCTAACAACTATTGTGAGAAGCTTGTGGAAGGCTATCCAAAAAAAAAAAAAGACATTTTTTACAGGTAGTAGAACATAGCAAAATTATATAAGTTTACTATCAGTGAAATGTATCGACCTGCAGCATAAAAATAACGTGATTTATACTGTACAGTAAAATCCAAAAATAAATACATTGCTGCAGTTGTGTGGGTTTGTTTACCATTCACAAATATTTTTTTTTATCTGTCGGGAGGAAGGGACCCAGACTTTTTTGCTGTATGGGGCCCTGAATTTCCTGATAGCAGCCCTGGCAAGCCCATACCTACGAACGGTCCTTATACATTAGCTAATCTGCATAAATTAAAATCACTTCTGCTACCTAAAAATGTACATGAAGAACTTCAAACTTTTTAAATGATGTGAAGGGAGAAGATAGACAACTTTAGCAACAGCTAAAATGATGGTTTTACCTAAAGTACAATATTTTTTTAGAGAACTTCTCATTCCGTTTACAAGAATTATTGCACCTTACCTAAATTTATTTTGAAAATCGTCGAAATGAAGAGTGAATTTCTCTTTCTGCTCTGGTTTCCTTGGGGGTTGGACAGTTCCCAATATTTGCATTCACCACTCTGCTATACTTTAATAGGACAATTTTTGAGGGTTCATCTTATAATGAGAAGAGATGGGAACTTATTTTCTCTGAACCCCACTCCATAAAGCATTAAGTGAATCAAACCTTCTCCAAAATGTTTAGCTTTTTGTCCTTAGAAGGGTACCCTAACTTTTAGAAAATGTTTATTTTTCAGAATAAACAGTTGTGTGTTTACATGAGGAATATGAGTATTTCTTGTAATTATATGCCTGTATCTCAGATTTTCAACGTTTTCCCTAATATCTAGTTGTTAGTTTTATCTGATGTCATAGTAATGTGTGTTATGTATAGTTGAAACCAGAATTTTACATACACTATATAAAAAGACACATATTCATGTTTTTCTCACTATCTGACATGAAATCAGAATAAAACTTGTTCTAGGTCAATTAGGGTTACCAAAATTATTTATATTGGCCAAATGCCAGAATTATGAGAGAGAGATTTTTTTAAGGCATTTTTATTACTTTATGCAAAGTTAAGTTTACCTACACTAGGATTACTATGTCCTTAAACAATTTGTGACAGCCCATATGATGATGTCATGTATTTGGAAGCTTCTGATAAGTTTATTAGCAACATCTGAGTTAATTATAGACACACCTGTGGATGTATTTTATTGCACACAGAAACACACTGCTTCTGTCTGTAACATCATGGGAAATTCTAAAGAAATCAGCCAACATATCTGGAATAGAAATGTGGACTTGTACAAGTCTGAATCATCCTTGGGTGCAATTTCCAGATAACTGAAGGTGCCTCGTTCATCTGTACAAATAAATATATGCAAGTACAAACAAGATGTGAATGTCTAGCCATCATCCTGCTCAAGAGGGAGACAGGTTCTGTGTCTCAGAGATGAATGTGATTTGGTCCAACATGTGCATATCAACCCAAGAACACAAGCAAAAGACCTTGTGAAGATGCTGGTAGAAGCTGATAAGATTATGTAATTATCCAGGAGTTCTATATCAACATGGCTGAAAGACCACTCTGGCAGGAAGAAGCCATTACTCCAAAATAAACATAAAAAAAAACAGATTAATGTTTGAAAATGCACACAGGGATAAAGACCTACATTTTTGAAGACAGGTCCTTGGTCTGATGAAACTAAAATTGAACTGTTTGGCCAAAATGACCATTGTTACATTTGGAGGAAAAAGTGAGAAGCTTGGAAGCCTAAAAACAGCATGCCATCTGTGAAAACAGGTTGTTTTGCTGCAGGAGGAACTGGTGCATTTCACAAATAGATGGCATCATGAGAAAAGACAATTATGTGGCAATACTGAAGCAACAGCTCAAGACATCAGCTAGGAAGTTAAAGCTTGGGCGGCAATGGGTCTTCCAAATGGACAATGACCTGAAGCATACTGCCAAACTGATTACAAAGTGGCTTAAGTATAACCAAGCCAATGTTTTGGAAGGGCCATCACAAAGCCCTGATCTCAATCCTATTGAAAATGTATGGCAAAACTGAAAAGGAATGTGTGAGCAGGGCAACCTACAAACATTGCTCAGTTACACCAGTTCTGTCAGGAGGAAGGGGCCAAAATTCCTAACAACTATTGTGAGAAGCTTGTGGAAGGCTATCCAAAAAAAAAAGACATTTTTTACAGGTAGTAGAACATAGCAAAAATTATATAAGTTTACTATCAGTGAAAATGTATCGACCTGCAGCATAAAAATAACGTGATTTATACTGTACAGTAAAATCCCAAAAATAAATACATTGCTGCAGTTGTGTGGGTTTGTTTACCATTCCACAAATATTTTTTTTTATCTGTCGGGAGGAAGGGACCCAGACTTTTTTGCTGTATGGGGCCCTGGATTTCTGATAGCAGCCTGGCAAGCCCATACCTCGAACGGTCCTTATACATTAGCTAATCTGCATAAATTAAAATCACTTCTGCTACCTAAAAATGTACATGAAGAACTTCAAACTTTTTAAATGATGTGAAGGGAGAAGATAGACAACTTTGCAACAGCTAAAATGATGGTTTTTACCTAAAGTACAATATTTTTTTAGAGAACTTCTCATTCCGTTTACAAGAATTATTGCACCTTACCTAAATTTATTTGAAAATCGTCGAAATGAAGAGTGAATTTCTCTTTCTGCTCTGGTTTCCTTGGGGGTTGGACAGTTCCCAATATTTGCATTCACCACTCTGCTATACTTTAATTGGACAATTTTTGAGGGTTCATCTTATAATGAGAAGAGATGGGAACTTATTTCTCTGAACCCCACTCCATAAAGCATTAAGTGAATCAAACCTTCTCCAAAATGTTTAGCTTTTTGTCCTTAGAAGGGTACCCTAACTTTTAGAAAATGTTTATTTTTCAGAATAAACAGTTGTGTGTTTACATGAGGAATATGAGTATTTCTTGTAATTATATGCCTGTATCTCAGATTTTCAACGTTTTCCCTAATATCTAGTTGTTAGTTTTATCTGATGTCATAGTTAATGTGTGTTATGTATAGTTGAAACCAGAATACATACACTATATAAAAAGACACATATTCATGTTTTTCTCACTATCTGACATGAAATCAGAATAAACCTTACCCGTTTTAGGTCAGTTAGGATTACCAAAATTATTTATATTTGCCAAATGCCAGAATAAATTAGAGAGATATTTTTTAAAGGCATTTTTATTACTTTATGCAAAGTTAAGTTTACCTACACTAGGATTACTATGTCCTTAAACAATTTGTGACAGCCCATATGATGATGTCATGTATTTGGAAGCTTCTGATAAGTTTTTTAGCAACATCTGAGTTAATTATAGACACACCTGTGGATGTATTTTATTGCACACCAGAAACACACTGCTTCTGTCTGTAACATCATGGGAAATTCTAAAGAAATCAGCCAACATATCTGGAATAGAAATGTGGACTTGTACAAGTCTGAATCATCCTTGGGTGCAATTTCCCGATAACTGAAGGTGCCTCGTTCATCTGTACAAATAAATATATGCAAGTACAAACAAGATGTGAATGTCTAGCCATCATCCTGCTCAAGAGGGAGACAGGTTCTGTGTCTCAGAAATGAATGTGATTTGGTCCAACATGTGCATATCAACCCAAGAACACAAGCAAAAGACCTTGTGAAGATGCTGGTAGAAGCTGATAAGATTATGTAATTATCCAGGAGTTCTATATCAACATGGGCTGAAAGACCACTCTGGCAGGAAGAAGCCATTACTCCAAAATAAACATAAAAAAAAACAGATTAATGTTTGAAAATGCACACAGGGATAAAGACCACATTTTTGAAGACAGGTCCTCTGGTCTGATGAAACTAAAATTGAACTGTTTGGCCAAAATGACCATTGTTACATTTGGAGGAAAAAGTGAGAAGCTTGGAAGCCTAAAAACAGCATGCCATCTGTGAAAACGGGTTGTTTTGCTGCAGGAGGAACTGGTGCATTTCACAAATAGATGGCATCATGAGAAAAGACAATTATGTGGCAATACTGAAGCAACAGCTCAAGACATCAGCTAGGAAGTTAAAGCTTGGGCGGCAATGGGTCTTCCAAATGGACAATGACCTGAAGCATACTGCCAAACTGATTACAAAGTGGCTTAAGTATAACCAAGCCATGTTTTGGAAGGGCCATCACAAAGCCCTGATCTCAATCCTATTGAAAATGTATGGCAAAACTGAAAAGGAATGTGTGAGCAGGGCAACCTACAAACATTGCTCAGTTACACCAGTTCTGTCAGGAGGAAGGGGCCAAAATTCCTAACAACTATTGTGAGAAGCTTGTGGAAGGCTATCAAAAAAAAAGACATTTTTTACAGGTAGTAGAACATAGCAAAAATTATATAAGTTTCTATTCAGTGAAAATGTATCGACCTGCAGCATAAAAATAACGTGATTTATACTGTACAGTAAAATCCCAAAAATAAATACATTGCTGCAGTTGTGTGGGTTTGTTTACCATTCACAAATATTTTTTTTTATCTGTCGGAGGAAGGGACACAGACTTTTTTGCTGTATGGGGCCCTGGCATTTCTGATAGCAGCCCTGGCAAGCCCATACCTACGAACGGTCCTTATACATTAGCTAATCTGCATAAATTAAAATCACTTTGCTACCTAAAAAATGTACATGAAGAACTTCAACTTTTAATGATGTGAAGGGAGAAGATAGACAACTTTAGCAACAGCTAAAATGATGGTTTTACCTAAAGTACAATATTTTTTAGAGAACTTCATTCCGTTTACAAGAATTATTGCACCTACCTATAATTTATTTGAAAATCGTCGAAATGAAGAGTGAATTTCTCTTTCGCTCTGGTTTCCTTGGGGGTTGGACAGTTCCCAATATTTGCATTCACCACTCTGCTATACTTAAATTGGACAATTTTGAGGGTTCATCTTATAATGAGAAGAGATGGGAACTTATTTCTCTGAACCCCACTCCATAAAGCATTAAGTGAATCAAACCTTCTCCAAAATGTTTAGCTTTTTGTCCTTAGAAGGGTACCCTAACTTTTAGAAAATGTTTATTTTTCAGAATAAACAGTTGTGTGTTTACATGAGGAATATGAGTATTTCTTGTAATTATATGCCTGTATCTCAGATTTTCAACGTTTTCCCTAATATCTAGTTGTTAGTTTTATCTGATGTCATAGTTAATGTGTGTTATGTATAGTTTGAAACCAGAAGTTTACATACACTATATAAAAAAGACACATATGCATGTTTTTCTCACTATCTGACATGAAATCAGAATAAACCTTACCCGTTTTAGGTCAGTTAGGATTACCAAAATTATTTATATTTGCCAAATGCCAGAATAATTAGAGAGATATTTTTTAAAGGCATTTTTATTACTTTATGCAAAGTTAAGTTTACCTACACTAGATTACTATGTCCTTAAACAATTTGTACAGCCCATATGATGATGTCATGTATTTGGAAGCTTCTGATAAGTTTATTAGCAACATCATGAGTTAATTATAGACACACCTGTGGATGTATTTTATTGCACACCAGAAACACACTGCTTCTGTCTGTAACATCATGGGAAATTCTAAAGAAATCAGCCAACATATCTGGAATAGAAATGTGGACTTGTACAAGTCTGAACATCCTTGGTGCAATTTCCAGATAACTGAAGGTGCCTCGTTTCATCTGTACAAATAAATATATGCAAGTACAAACAAGATGTGAATGTCTAGCCATCATCCTGCTCAAGAGGGAGACAGGTTCTGTGTCTCAGAGATGAATGTGATTTGGTCCAACATGTGCATATCAACCCAAGAACACAAGCAAAAGACCTTGTGAAGATGCTGGTAGAAGCTGATAAGATTATGTAATTATCCAGGAGTTCTATATCAACATGGGCTGAAAGACCCCTCTGGCAGGAAGAAGCCATTACTCCAAAATAAACATAAAAAAAAACAGATTAATGTTTGAAAATGCACACAGGGATAAAGACCTACATTTTTGAAGACAGGTCCTCTGGTCTGATGAAACTAAAATTGAACTGTTTGGCCAAAATGACCATTGTTACATTTGGAGGAAAAAGTGAGAAGCTTGGAAGCCTAAAAACAGCATGCCATCTGTGAAAACAGGTTGTTTTGCTGCAGGAGGAACTGGTGCATTTCACAAATAGATGGCATCATGAGAAAAGACAATTATGTGGCAATACTGAAGCAACAGCTCAAGACATCAGCTAGGAAGTTAAAGCTTGGGCGGAAATGGGTCTTCCAAATGGACAATGACCTGAAGCATACTGCCAAACTGATTACAAAGTGGCTTAAGTATAACCAAGCCAATGTTTTGGAAGGGCCATCACAAAGCCCTGATCTCAATCCTATTGAAAATGTATGGCAAAACTGAAAAGGAATGTGTGAGCAGGGCAACCTACAAACATTGCTCAGTTACACCAGTTCTGTCAGGAGGAAGGGGCCAAAATTCCTAACAACTATTGTGAGAAGCTTGAGGAAGGCTATCCAAAATGTTTGACCCAAGTCGTACAGTTCAAGGGCAATGCTACAAAATACTAATGAAATGTATTTAAACTTTTGACTTTGCAGAAAGTTATAAAATGTCTTAAAAAGCTCTCTCTCTCTCTCTCTCTCTCTCTCTCTCTCTTATAATTCTGGCATTTTTCAAATATAAATAATTTTGGTAATCCTATTTGACCTAAAATGGGTTATTTTTATTCTGATTTCATGTCAGATAGTGAGAAAAACATGCATATGTGCAGTGTCAGACTGGCTCACTGGAGGATTCTTCAATCCTCCAGTGGGCTCCGGGTCAAACACAGCAGGGCCACGGGGGCCCGTAGTGCTTAACAGGGCGGTGACGCGAATACCTATATATACATGCCTAACTGAGGGGACCTATACATGCCTGCCTAACTGAAGGGACCTATATAGCTTCCTGTGTGAGGTGACCTATATACCTACCTAACTGACGGGACCTATAGAGCTTCCTGTCTGATGAGGGAAGCTATTGAGCTACCTAACTGAGGGGACTTAAACACCTGTAAGTAAGGAGTTGCTGGAGAAGGGAGGATTCTGAGATATTTGTGTCCAAATCTGCAGGGGCAAGTGTTGGCCAGGAGAAGTCAGCATGAAGTTGTGGACCTGATGAAGAAGAAAAGGGAAGGTGAACGACTCATCGGAGGAACGTCGCCTCTGAGTCACTGAATGTACCTGTACTGTAATCACTTATATGTGTGCAAAGTGTAATGGGTTATATTCAGTAATGATGTTGTGGTATTATTCAGTCTCTATATAGTGGTGATATGTGGTCATGGTGTGGAGGTATGATTCAGTTAGTCTGTAGAAGTTATATGTGGTCATGGTGTGGTGGTATTCTGTCACTATGTGGTGGTGATATGTGGTCATGGTGTTGTGGTATTATTCAGTCATTATGTGGTGGGGATGGTGGTCAGGGGGGGGCGGCGTTATTCAGTCACTAGGTGGGAGTCATATGAGTTCATGGTGTGGTGGCATTATTCATTTAATATGTGGTGATATTATGTATTCATCGTGCTGTTATATTATTCAGTCATTATTTGGGGGGTGATATGAGGTCATGGTGTGGTGGCATTATTTAGTCACTATGTGGTATTGATATGTGTTCATGGTGTGGAGGTGTTATTCAGTCACTATGATGTGGGGATATGTGGTCATGGTGTGGCGGCATTATTTAGTTACTATGTGGTGGTGATATGTGGTCATTGTGTAATGGTATTATTGAGTCACTATGTGGTGAGCATATGTGGTCATGGTGTGGTGGTATTATTCAGTCACTATATGGTGGTGACATGATGTCAAGATGCGCAGTATTTGGGTCTTAATTACTGGTAATTTTAGCCTTGGTATTCTGGTTTTATGTAGTGGTGTTATTTGGTAACTGTACAACCACTATTTAGTGGTTTTATACTCAGTCCTTTTGTGTTATAGCTTTTGATATTTTTATCTTATACAAAATGTATTATTGGGGGAGAGGGATTTATATCTTTAGACCGTTTATGTTCACCACCGGTGTCCTTCTGCAAGTAGGTGAGGGAGACTAAGAAGACCCAGCGCTCCAACTTGATAACAGATTAGTGTGATGATATCATAACATAGTTCTTTATAACTTGAAGCGAGACCGGGCTGGAGACGGTACAGGTGGCGGACACAGCGAGGCAAAGTGGGCCCCTAAAATCAACTCCTCTGGTGGGCCTTAGGCACCCCAGTCCGACACTGCATATGTATACATTTTATATAGTGTATGTAAGCTTCTGGTTTCAAATGTACTTTTTGTAATTTGAAACTGTCTTTTATAATGTATATCTCAGGGACTACAGATTGTTTATGTATACCCCACTCACCACAGTTCGATTATGTGTTTTTCCTGTCTACAAACTTGCTCATTCGAGCATAATTTACTATGTAGGAGAAGGAGGAGAGAGCAGTAAACCTGTCAAGGAGTTGGTATGGGGGTAAAAGGACATGGGATGGTAGCCAAAAAGAAGTCCGGTACTGGTGGTAGGCAGGAAGCTAATAAAGAAACAAAATGTCCAAAGTTAATGTATTGGAACAGAACTAGAGATGAGGGTAAAAGTAGATAGTGGGCTGCTGGAGAGAACCCGGAGGTATGTGCGATGCCCAGAGGAAGCCGGCAACTGCGGTGAAAGTGAGAAGGTCTAAGCAGATGTGTGTGGGAAAGTCCGCACAAGTACAGAGGAGAGTCAGAGTGGACAAAAGAACATAGAATGATAGCGATGCATATGTGGAATATAAGTACATGTGCAGAAGGAAGAATAAGTGCCAGAATGAAAAACGGAGTATATGAGATTGAAAACAAAGGGACCAGAGTTGCGACATAGAAAGAAAGAAGAAATTAAAGAGAACCTGTCACATAGTTTATGCCCCCCTTGCTTAGGACAGCACAAGCTAGTGACAGGGATGCTGTTTCCAGCGCTGTGTCCCTTATTCTGTTAGGTGTAATAGTTTTAGAGTATTTAATGCTCAAATCTGCAGTTTTCAGGAAGAAAAGTCATGAAATGAGTCTGTTTTTTCATACCCCGCCCACCTGAGGAGCTAGCCTTTGGTGGGCAGGGCTAACACCTGCTCATGAATAAGATTTGAGCATTACAGTAAATGCTCAAAAACTACAGCATCTTACAGAATAAGGGACACAGCACTGAAAACAGCATATCTGACACTAGCTTGTGCTACCCTCAGCAAAGGGGGCATAACCTATGTTACAGGTTCCCTTTAAGTGCCATAATAGATGTGATAGGAGAGTGTAAATCCATAAATAAGGGCAGGGACAGATCAGGAAGCATAAGGAAGAAATAAAGAAGAAAATAAGTGAAAAAAAGAATAGATGGAAAAAAGGATGAAAAGGAGAAACTGCAGTGTGCATTAAGACAATAAGAATATAGGAAAGATGAGTTAATAAAGAGGTGGAAATAAGCAAGTAAGGGGGGAACGAAGCCAAGGGAAACGTGACCAAAGGCTAAAATAGGGCATGGCCAAAAAGGGGGATTTAGATATGGAAGAGGTAAAAAATGGAAAAATAACAGATTGTAATTGGCTCTAGATGGATAAGGAGAATAAGAGGTAGTAGATAGAATAGGAAAGAACGCAGAAAGCAAAAGGGAATAAAATGTAGATGGGTAAAGGAAATAAAGTAATAGGTGGAGGGAAAAAAGGGGGGGAGGAAATAACCCACTTGAAGGTGGGAGATAAAGACACTATTTTGTCTGTAAAAGGAAAAATATGATATCAATGTACCATGTTAAAAAAAAGCGAAAAAGATGGCCATGGAAAGGCAAGTCAGAAGTAAAAAAAAAGTAACACAAAGTGGAATACACAGCAAACACAATTTGAAGTAAAGAATAATTACAAAAAAAAAATAAACGATAGTTATACATATTACTAAGACTAGACAGGGATATCGATCTAAATATGTTAGATACAAAATTAGAGCAAACACAAATCAAGAGATCATCTCATATTCCATGTTGAGCCCGTAGGTTGTGGATCTAAAATAGACAGCTCTTTGAGTTTTAATGGGCCAGCGCACTGGTAACTGGTTATTGACGTACGCTGGCCCTATAAATCCGGTACACTTCCTATTACTGCATTTTGCCTACTAAGAAAGCGTTACTGACTTGTTCTATTGCTTTACCGTGTACCGTACTAGTTGCCTCTGTCCCTCGATCACGAGCCATTGCCGCCAGTCCAGACCTTCCTGCCTGTCCCTGGCTACGAGCTTGACTGACAATTCTGTACCTCGCTGCACCGCGATCTGCCACCGCAAGCAAGTCACTCAAGGGTAGCAACCTGGAACCGCAGAAAGCCCAACCTGCTTTGCGGCGGCAACTAGTGTATACCAGGACCTACTTAGACTCCGCTCCCTGGCATGGCTTAACCCTCCGCTTGCAGTGGTCTAAAGGATTCACTACTCCTGCCGTAACAATAATACTATGATAACTCTGTAAATACCCAATTGAGAGCAGGATTGATTGTGAAGACCTCCATCGCTGCCATGTTCTCGTTTGCCCCACTTCCAGCCCCAGGCAGAAAGTGGGGAAACCGCCAACTTGGTACAGTCTAATGCATTGTCTATGCAATGCATTAGACTGTATTAACGATTGCACCCCCTAGTGGTGAAGCAATGTTAAAGTAAAAAAAAAAGAAAGAAAGTTTTAAAGTACAAAAAAATTATTAAAAGTTCAAATCACCGCCCTATCTCCATTTTACAAATAAAAACAATAAAATAATAAAAAAGTTACACATATTTGGTATCGCCGCGTCCGAAAAAGTCCGATCTATAAAAATATAACATAATTAATCCCGTACGCTGAACGCCGTAGAATAAAAAAAAAATTCCAGACGCCAAAATTGTGTTTTTTGGTCATTTCATGTTGCATAAAAAAATAGAATAAAGTGATCAAAAAGTCGCATGCATTTAAAACTGCAAGCAAATCACAAAATACGCTTAAGCCTGCAAAAAATGTACCCTCACTGAAGTCCGTAGGAGTTAGCACAAAAAAGTTATTGATCGCACAAAATTGTGTTGTGGCGCAAATTTCATAAATAGATAATTTTTTGAATTTTTTTACGGTACCAAAACATAACGGAAACCCTACATGTTTGGCATTGGCAAATGCATATCAACCGGTGGATTACAGATAAAACATTATATTTACCGAAGATTGAACGCAGTAAAAGCAAAAAACCCGCAAAGAGGGCAAAAGTTTTTTTTTTTTTCACAATTTGTTACTCTTGGAATTTTTTTTTTGTTTCTCAGTTTATTCTGTGTATAACACCTTTAGTAAGTACATCTTGTCCCGCAAAATAAGAAGCTCACATCTATAGTAGTGGAAAAATAAAACAGATATGGCTCTGGGAAGGCGAGGAGGAAAAAACTAACGTGTTAACAAATAAAAAAAACAAAGTCCTTAAGGGGTTAATGAACAAGTTGAACTTGCGGACTGCATTAGGTATAATGACCGAATGTAACAGAAAGTTTGTTAGTTTCCTATCCAGGTAATTGCTCTTAATATTTGCCTGAAAGCTCTAGATTCATTATTTTCTATGTATCAGCACCCTGTGATGCCACCATAACTAATACTGTTAACTGTGTTGTCAATTTCCCTTACTCAGTCATGATTTAACAGGAGCCTTAAGACTGACTCAGTCCCATTGACTTCTATAGGAGATTTTTCTAGGCATACTCTGTGACCTAGGAAGAAGTCAGTGTCGAGGGAGTATGCCTAGAAAAATCTCCTATAGAAGTCAATGGGACTGAGTCAGTCTTAAGGCTCCTGTCTTAAGGCTAAACTGGGACTATCTCCTATTGTGACTTGTGGATCTGTGTTATCATAACACAATTTAGTGTCTCCTTTCATTTGACCCTCTTGTGCTGATAATGACACACTACTGAAAATCTTCTCTACAGAAACAGGATGTCAGACCATTTATTAGGCCCTAACTGGCCAAAGGTGGTGGAAAAAAACTGCATGACTTAAGACATTTAAAAAAATATTTAAAGTGTTATGGAAAATAAAAAAAAATAACCAAAAATTCATTAAAAAAAATGTGCATAAAAACAAGTAAACACAAAAACAAGTAATTTTTTGATGACACATTGTCTTTAAAAGGCATTCTCATGCTCATAGGAAACTTGCATTATTTTTAGAATAGACAACATGGTACAATTATCTAGAAGGCATATACACATAGGAAAAATCCAGGAAGTAGGTTATCCCACAGGGGATGTCAAGATAAAAGGAAAATAAGAACAAAGGTTTTGAATACAATATGTTAATTTCACATTGGATTATCAGGTAATGAATGAGGTCAAACCAGGAAAAATGCTGAGAGATACGTTACTTGTTTCTTATTACTGAGATTTCTTTCTTACCTGCTAGGCAGTTTATAATCTAATATTGTAATAGATTATGTTTCGCAACAATTTCATTCTTTGTTTACAAGTTCTACATGTTAGTTGTTAATACCAACAGATGCAATATAATTTTTCAGATATTGAAAATTCTAGGCAATATACTTAAAGAGCAGTCAGATTATTTTTATTTATTTTTTAGCACTATTAACCCCTTACCAACAATGGACATGTGGGTACATCCTATTGCCGGTAAGGTCCTATGTAGTAGGCTTTCTCAGTCTGCTACATAGACGGCGGGTGCTAGATAGACGCTATGATGCCATAGTGATCGCGGACACAATGTTTAAATGAATAAGGAACAAATGTCCAACCAGCGCCCCTGCAATGAGATCGGAGAACAGATTGCTAACATGGCAGCTGAAAGCCTAATTAAGACTTCCATGTCCGCCATGTTAACGTTTCTATTACTTCCTACCTCAGACACCATTCTTAGTGGTTAAGTATCCTAGGGGAGCTAATATCATTTGTACTTTATGCTGAACACAGTAGAAGAAAACAAAATTCCAAACACCAAAATTATGTTTTTTTAGTCATTTCACATCCCTTAAAAACTGAAATAAAAAAATGATCAAAATGTTGCATGAATCCCAAAAAGGTGTCAATAAAAACTACACCTCAGCTCCCAAAAAAGAACCTTCAGTTAGGTCCATAGGTAGAAAAAGAAAAAGTTATTGGTTGCAGAAAATGGTGCTGTAGCGCAAATTTAAAAATAGACAATGTTTGTATTGTTTTAAGTACTAAAATGTGACATAAAACCTACTTGGTTTTGTCACTATTGGACTTACCTGCAGAATATAGATAATACATCATTTATACCGAAGAATGAACAATATAACAACAAAAACCCTGCAAACTTGAAGCAATTACGCTTTTATTTCATATTTTACACCACTTAGAATTTATTAATTATAATGGTCAATGGCAGCATTGGAAAGTACATCTTGACCTGCAAGAAAACAAGCTCTTATATGTCTATATAGATAGAAAAATAAAAACAAGTTATAGGTCCTGGAAGGCGGGGAGGAAGAAAATGAAAAACCAAACAATTATGACCAGCTGTCCAGAGTGCTGTACAATCATAGAGCTTTGTATACTTGATATGAGACCAGGGCAAATACAATATATACATGAATAACATCCTGATCCAGAAGGAGAGAGGACCCTGCCCGCGAAAGCGGACAAAATCTACAAAGGAGAAGGGGGATACAGAAGGTGAGGGATGGAGCTGTGTATATTATGGTGTATTGACAACAGGGTTATTGTAGGTTATAGTCTATCCTGAATAAATGGTTTTTTTTAGGTCACTTTTGAAAGATGTAAAGTCAGAAGAGAGTCTGATGTGTTGTGGTGGTGAGTTCCAAAGTATGAGAGAAGCACAGGAGAAGTCTTGGAGGAGCTGAAAAGAGGAAAGTACAGAAGAAGGTTCTGTGGGAATCAAATATTGCTGGAGGGAAGGTATCTGGAGATTAAGGCAGAGATGTATGAAGGGAACTGACTTTTTAAGTAAATGACGTGGGTTGTGAGCTTGTGTATTTTGGCCAAAATTTTTACTAATACCTCATGTTAGATATTTTTTCAGTATGTAGTTTTCCCCTTTTATCTGGGGGCAAGGGGTTTCAATGTTTTGTATTTGGATATTGGAATATGGTGTGCATCCCGGTCAATCAAATAGTATGTGTGTCATCAACTGGTCGAGAGCCAGCATGTTGCACCTCATGTAACTGTTTGACTGAGACCCTATAGAAGTCTTATCTATGTGTCATGGTAATGTAAGCAATCAACCCCCTCATAGATAATACATGTGTGAGTGGTTGCTTATCAGTATTTTTGTACTTTAGCAATCTCCACTGTATGGAACTGTGCATTTTCTGCATACTGCGTGATCTTGCTTTTATCTTATATGCAGTTATGTATTAAGCAGTTGCTCCCTTCATGGATAGCATCCCTTCTACTGGGAATGTTTTTTATTCATCATGTCATTGTGTTGTCACTATGGCTGTGTTTTTGGGATTTTGAAGGGGATGTATCGCTTCCTTAGTTCGGCTGATTCACACTGCTCTCAGCTTCTCAGCTCTGGAAATGAGGGGTGTTTCTTCCCCTCCCAGCTGGGTGACATCATGCCCCCCTTCACTGTGCATGCTGGCTCCCGAAACTCCCCCTACCCCCCTCTCTCTGAGTCCACATATCCCTGTGTCTTTCCCTATGCAGTCTTATTTTGTAAGAGCTGTATACATACTACAGGCTGTATTCAATCTAGACTGAGCAACTGAACTCTTTTCTTCTCACAGCTGGAGATGCTCTATGAATGGCACAGATCTCGCTTCTATGCAGGAGAGTTAGGCACCGGGACAAAACTGTTATGCTTTCTCATTGTAGAATCTGTTGCAGTCTGTTTCTGCTGGGTGTGGAGAGAGAAAATGCTACGGCCCCTAACTCTGAGTCAGGCAGGGATCGACACAAATTGTGCTATTTCCTGATTGTGGAAGCCCTTCAGTGTAATTCTGTTTCTTCTGCCTGTACAAAGTGAAAATGTGACGATCCCTTACTCTGAGTGACAGACACAGCTCCGTGAATCGACCAGGGGCTGTACAGAATGTAAATGAGCTCTCAGCTAGTGAAATGCAAGGAGGAGGGATCCAGAGGGATTCGACCAGGACTGGATATCAGTGTAAACAAAAACACAAGATAAAGAATACTGTGAATACAAGACAGTTTGCTAATGACATCCAATTGCAAAGTTGCTTGTATTCACTGTCCCCTTATTCTGAAGATCATTTAATGAAATGAAACTTGGTGAGGCCACAACTGCCGCTGTCATCTAGCGGCCGTGTGTTGACCAGCAACCCAATGGTTCTTGATTGGTTGGCTAGGTCATCCACTTCCTCCCAGATGACATCTGACAACCCTAGCCAAGAGTCGGTGGGATCGTCAGACACAACCCTTAGTTGGCATGGCACGGGTCAGCGGCCCTCACCTGTCCTCAACCCGCCTCTGTCCCATCCGGTTCAGCTCAGCGCCACTATATAGCGAGGATGAACAATTTGAGGAGGGCAGTCAGCAGCTACTTTGCAGCGAAGAAATGGGGCCAATATCCCCTGCTTCTTGCAGTAGGCGGCAAAGTATAGATGTGGAGAGTGGCATGGGAGGTCATGTTGTGAGGGGTCAGCCTCGGCATACCAAGACCGGTGATGAGGACAGCAGTGACGATGAAACGATGAATAGATGATGATGTAGCCGCCCGCACTTGGGAGCCGGGTGAAGCAAGTGCTTCATCATCGTCAGGAGAAGAGGGCGTCAGCTTGCGCGTCAGGCAGCAGCGCAGCCAGCAAGTGGGTTGTGTGGCCGTGAATTAGCAGGGTAGCAGCAGTGTGAAGTCGGGAGCCAAGCCGCCACGGGGTAGAAAACCCGCTTCGTAGTTCCAAGAAAGTAGCGGCAAAGGGGCTCAGTGAGGCAGCGGTGGCAGTAGTCACTCAGTGCGGAGCGTTGGCGGTAAAATCAGCTACTCGGCGTTGTGGCAGTTCTTTGCTAAGACGCCGGAGGAGCCGAATATGGGTATATGTAGAATCTGTAAGCAGAAGTGAAGCGTGGCCAGGGAGCTAACGTTGGCACCACGGCCCTGCGTCAACACATGCAGCGTCACCATCCAGTGGCCTGGGAGAAACGTGGCTCAGATGTGGTGGTCCATCCTGCCGTCGCAGCAGCGGCCAGTGGCACGCATGCCATTGCAGCCAGTCAAGGCTCCACCACCTCTGCAGAAGGGAGCTGTTTCTCTTTGCCATCATCTCCCGGTCCAGATGCTCCTGCTCCTCGCTACTCATGGCGCCAGCAGTCGTTCAGCGAGGCGATTGCAAAGAGACAACAGTATGCGTCCAACCATCCTAAGGTGCAGAAGCTGACCGTGCTCCTGTCAAAATTGTTGGTACTGCAGTCCCTCCCTTTCCAAATGGTGGAATCTGCACCATTCAGAGTACTAATGGCCTGTGCCGAGCCGAGATGGAGAGTTCCAAGCCGTAATTTCTTTTCCAAAAAGGCAGTACCAGCACTTCATAAATATGTAGAACAGAAAGTGGGCCAGTCCTTGAGATTATCGGTTTGTTCCAAGGTGCACGACAGCGCGGACGTCTGTAGCTGTAACTATGGTCAGGGCCAGTACATGTTCTTTACGGCCCACTGGGTGAATGTGCTTCCTGCCCAGGCACACCAACAACTTGGACAAGAAGACGCCCTTTCTCCTCCACGTTGTCAAACTGCTGCTCCTGCGCAATGTCCGCCTCATCCTCCTCCTCCACCACCACCATCTCAGCCTCCACAAGTACTGCTCCATCATACCACATGTGTAGGGCACAGCGATGTCACGCAGTTCTACACCTGGCGTGCCTCAGCGAACGAAGTCACACAGGGGAGGAACTGCTCCGCGTCATGCAGCAAGAAATCGATGTGTGGCTTTCTCCGCGCCAACTGAAAATCGGAACCATGGTGACGACCGATGGGAGTAACATGGTGTCCGCGCTGCACCGAGGAGGGATGGTCCATGCGCCCTGTATGGCGCATGTGTTCAATCTGGTTGTGAAAAGGTTCCTGCAGTCTTCCACCGATCTTCAGAAGATTCTGAAAATGGCCAGGAAACTGTGCATGCACTTCATCCATTCCTACAAAGCCAGGAACACCCTCCTCGAGTTGCAGCGGCAGAACGGCCTCCCCCAACACACTCTGATATGCGATGTTTCCACCCGTTGGAATTCCAGCCTGCACATGTTGGACCGACTGTATGAACAAAGAAAGGCCATTAAAAATTTTTTGATGATCCAGGCGGACAGGAATACTCCCCTGTGTAACTTTGATGTCAGCCAGTGGCAGCTCATGTGTGAAACCTGCCGTTTGTTGAAGCCATTCGAGAAGGCCACGTTATTTGTCAGTCGCCAGGACTAAGGGATGAATAACGTCATTTCACTGCTTCATGTCCTGGAACAGATGCTGAAAAATCTGTCTGGGCAGGGGACTGGAGATGTGGCGACTACATCTCGCGGCCACATGAGTCCGGTGGGGACTGAAATGGAGGAGGAGGAGGACATTGGAGCAGAAGCATTGTCTGGTGAAATGAGTGGATTTTCTACCCAGATGACAAGAGAGGAGGAGCAGGAGCAGCTGGAGGAGGTAGATGGAGATGAGGAAGACAAGGCAGATGACCCGCAAGCACCGTGGCAGTATACAGTGGAAATGGAGACAGGGAGCCCCTCAGAGTCATATGTGCAGATGGCCCGCAGCATGCTTATTTGCCTGGCTAGTGACAGCCGAATAGTCACCATCCGGCAGAGGGATGACTTCTGGCTCTCCACCCTATTGGACCCTCGCTACCGGTCCAAAATGGACCCTTTTTCCCAGTATTGAGAGGGAGGACAAACTCAAAATACTATAGGGAAATCTCCGTAGTCATTTGGCCGCTGCCTATGTGCGGCATCGTCCCTCCTCTGACAGGTCTGATCGGGGGGTTTCTCAGTGCTCACGTATACTTCCGGGGGCTGCGGAGGAAGGGGGGGGGTGGGAGCAGTACCAGCTCCATCGCAGCAAACTAAGTCTAGAGTCACTGATGAGCAGCTTCCTTCACCCGCCTAGTGAGGAGGGTAGTCGCCAGCAGCAGCAGCAGGACCTGGAGCAGTCCCTGAACCAACAGGTGGGGGCCTACTTGGCAGCACTCTGCCACCTCCAGTTAGAAGATCCGTTTGAACTACTGGGCAGCCAAACGCCCGGGCCAGTAGTTTTGGCATCAGAGTGGGTGTTCAGTGCGGCGGGGCCATCGTTACCCCAAGGAGAACCCGCTTTGTCCACAGGAAATGTGGAACAACTGACCTTTGTCAAGATGAATCAGGCGTGGATCGGCCACGATTTCCACACACCAATGCCTTAGGCATCAGACTACATCAGCCATGACGCCTCACCCAAAAATTTTGAGAAAATGAGTCTGCGTTCAAATTACCTGCCTCAGTCACTATTTTGATTTCCGCCACCCACCTGATGCCACACATCTGCTGAAAGTTTCTCCATCTGCCACCCAAACCATCTTTACCAGGGACTGGAATTTCCCCCCCACCTCCACACTCTGTCATTGTGCCACTGTCTGACCTCATGTGCTGCTGCTGCCGTGCCTCCAACACTGTGTCATTGTGCCACTCTGTGGCTACTCCTGTTTTGCCACCTCCAGAATGGCATTTGCCCACTGCCTGACCTCATGCTGCGCTGCCGTCACCTCCACTCTCTGTCATTGTGCCCCTCGGTGGCCGAGTCCTGGTTTTGCCCCCTCCCGAATGTGATTGTGCCACTCTCTGACGTCATGCTTCTGTGGCTTGCCGCCGTCACCCCACATCTGTCACTAATGTTGCCACCTGAACCCTCAGCTTTTTTTTTTCCAGCTTTTTGCTGGCATGACTTTATCAGGTTACATCCCCTTTAGTTTTTTGGGTCAGTTTTGCCTCTTAAGTGCCAGGGAATTTTATAGTGAAGCGATTCTAAGAGTGACGGCAGTCATATGCGTTTTCTATTAAAACCCCAACATTGTATGAAGACCAAACCAAGCTCCCTCTGCATTTTTTAAGCATGGCACAATTTTCTACAGCACACTGCAGGCTCTGTGCAGCCTGGAAATAGCCGTTTTTTAACGCGATTCGTGCCGAAGTAATTCGGAACGAAGTAATTTTTGTTGTAAAATTCGGCGAAGTGACCGAACCGAATTTTTGAGAAATTCGCCCATCTATACTAATAACTCATGTTTGAAATTTTTCAGTATGTAGTATGAAGAGAGCTTTAAAATCTTTCAAATACATGGCTATTCAATTACTTGCAGACATTTCACCCATTAGGCTTGATTAAAGAATATAACTGAAACCAGTTACATATTCCCTTTGCTTAGCTGTCATCAGATATAGTTTCAGCTATAGCTGATGACATATATATAGCTATCCTATATCTGCAGGTATCCTACAATGAATCCTCATTCTCTATCTACACTAAGGACACTGTTCTTCAACTTTTAACCCTATATTAGTGTGAGATAGCATTTTGCTCAAATCACCTTTACAGTCACAATGACTCTTTTTTAGGCCTCTTGGCACTTTCTTTAACTGTGACTTCTTTGCTTAACTCCCTATCACAGCTATAGAAGCAACAGAAGCCATAAAACTATTAATGAACTTTACAAGCGCTTCTTTTGGATTTTTTTTTCCATAAATACTTTAATCAATCATTCAGACAACCCTTATAGTTTTGAGCTTTTATTATGACAAAGTTGAAATCGGCAGGTTTTTAGTTGATTGTATTTTTAGATACGGATAATTTGGGTTTAAAAATTGTGTTTAATTATTTTTTTCGAGCTTTTCGCCTTCGTCTTTTTGGCGGCCAGAAATCAGCTTAGGAATAGAGCAGGGTGAGCTGTTGTGGGGGACGTCATGATGGGATTTTGTATGGTTGCGTTTGGCGGGAAAAATTTCACATGACCTGTTTTCATAGAACACCCCTTCCTGTTCTGCCTCGTGTGGTCGCGTTCATAGGGTAGGTGGCGCTCTCCCTCTGCCCACACAGCTAAAACAAACAGCCGCAAAATTGTTTTATTTGTTCACGAAACAGTATACTTTTAGCTGTAAACATTAGAATTAGGTAGATTAGAGATTTGGATTTTAGGTAGTTAGGTGAAAATTTTTTTAAAGGAGCATTACCCTGTAAGTCTCAGGGGAGCAAGGGGGGGGGGGGGGGGGAAAGCCACGGGGAACACAGGAAAAGCTTTTTAAAAGGATGTGGATATAGTGCACCCGAGACTTATTTTTGACATTGCATTGAAAAGGGTTTTTATTAACAGTTTTCTGTTGAAATATTACTTGTTTTTGTTGGCCACCCCTGAACTTAATTGGTTACAGATTTTTTTTGAAATGCAGGTCTATTTGTTGGTGCAAAACCCCCTTTTTTTTTTCCGTTTCATTTCAGATACGTGTTTTTTATTTTGCCCAGTCAAGCTTTGTTGATAGGGCACCTTGCCTTAAATTTCAATACAGCAATTTTGTCGTCACGCAGGTTATTTTTAGGTGCAAAAAAAACTTTTTTATTTCCGTATACTTTTTGATAGTGTTTTTTCACTTTTGGTCAGTCCGTTTTGTTGATAGAGGCACCTTGCATTTAAAAATTTCAAATAAAGCAATTTTGTCGTCAGAGGTGTATTTTTAGGTGAAAAAAAATACCGTTTATTTCCGTATACATTTCAAATACTTGTTTTTTCATTTTTGCCAAGCCCAGCTTTTTTGATAGAGGCACCTTGCACTTAAATTTAAATTACAGAAAATTTTGTCGTACGGGTGTATTTTTAGGTGCAAAAAATCCGTTTTTATCTGTTTAATTTTTCAGATAGGGGTTTTTTTCACTTTTGGCAGCCGCTTTTTTTGATAGGGCCCCCTTGCATTAAATTTCATGAAAATTTTGTCTTTACGCAGGTGTATTTTTGGGTGCAAAAATACCGCTTATTACCATAAATTTCGATAGGTTTTTTTTTCTTTTGGGGTCCGCCTTTTTGATAGAGGCTTTGCATTAAATTTAAATACGCAATTTTGTCGTCCCCGCAGGTGTATTTTTAGGTGAAAAAAAATACGTTTTTATTGTAAACATTTAGATGGTTTTTTTCACTTTTGGGCGGCCAGCTTTGTTGTTAGGGGCACCTTCATTAAATTTAAATACGAAATTTTGTCGTCAGAGGTGTATTTTGGAGCAAAAATACCGTTTTTTACCCGTAACTTTCAGAAGGTTTTTTTCATTTGGGGCCAGTTTGTTGATAGAGGACCTTCTTTAAATTTCTTTACAGCAATTTTGTTTTGTTTTGAGGGATTTGAGAATAGCTGTGATTTGTCGTCTTTTAATAAGGCGTTAAAAAACTAATCCATCCCCTCTAAAATTTTATCTTTCTAAAGATGGAGCAATGAGGTGGTAAGCGAAAAAGGGGGTGTAGGACATGGAGGTGAGGTAAAAAGAAAGGTGTCTTCAGTGCCGCGACAACACGAAAAGCCGTGGATTGTCGGTTGCAGGACCGTCAGGCCTGTATGCTGGGTCAGGGCCCCCGTGAAATTTGTAACGAAAGCCCACCAATCTGTTTTTAAATGGTTATGCAACTGCATCCGGAGTCTTACCCCCTGTCCTCCAGTCACGGCCACAAAAGCATATCAGCATCATCAGCAAACCGTCCCAAATGAAGCGATGGCAACCCAATGTCAACTTGTTACCCCCACTGTGGTATCCTTTTTAAAGACCCCTTTTATGCAAAAACGGTTGGGGGGAAGAAAGGGATGTTAAAGTCAAGAGGTAAAGAGGATGATTTTGTTGTCTGGCCCCGTTATATGCATCAGAGGAGGAGGAGGAAACCGGTCAAACGGCAAAAATCCCCGGCGGTCGGCAAGCCTTGCAGTCACTCTTGTTGTAGCCCCAGCTCCCGGATGAGAATGTAGGACGACCAAGTCACCCGTGTTATGTGATGATGACGACTTTCGGATCCCAAAGTGGTCTTTTCGCAGAATTTTCTTCGAGGCTTCATCATGGGCGAGAAGGGAAGATGAGGGGGTAGTGTCAGTCGGGGTTCCCCCCTTAAAAGGGAAGAGGGCGGTTGCAGAAGTCCCCTGATATGATTCCCCCAGCCACGGTCAGCGGAAACCCCGCTACTCGCTTTCGCCGTCAAAAAAAGGCCCGGACCTTCAAGCTGGGCCTTTTTGAGAAAGCCTCCCATTCCCCAGCGATGTAAAATTTCCGCCTTTTGCCCTAAACGCATAAGAGAGGAAAAATTTAGGTGTTTAACCACCACAAAATTTGTCCATGCACCCAATGCTGAGTTTAAATGGAGGGCAACATTGGCCAAAAAAAGGGCCAGAGACGTCGGGGTTCCAACCCCTGTCAACCCTCTGTCCCGCCTCCTCCTCCCCTTGTCCCAAACCCTGCGTTCCTCGCGCCCCCTGTCTTCCCGAGTATGATAGGGTCACCTCGCTTTAGCCTCCACCCCTCGCCGGAGTACCCCAGCACCACCGAGACCATCCCACCCCTTCTCCTTCCACCCGTTTGACGACCCCGACGGTAAGCGGCGTCTTGCAACCAGCCCTTTTGTTTCCCGGTTTGGGAGCAGAAGAATAAAATTTAAAAACACCATCCAAAGCCAAAGCTGAAGTCGGATTGCCCCGGCTTTTGGCCTGGAAAGTTTCCTTTCCGTTTTGGTGGACACAGATGGGTTCCGCCACGTCATGGCCCCTTTCCTGCCCCAAAACCAGATGCAAGAAAAGGGATTTCTTTGAGGAAAGTTTCTCTTGGCCCGCCCTGTGTCATTAAAATTTCAAGGGTTGTCTGCATCTGTGTTGGAAAAATCCATCTAACCACCCAAGGATGTAAGCACGGCCAAGGCCCCTATTTCTGTGAAGCTCACTGGGTGAGCTGGGGGATGTCTCTGGTGGTTTGGGGGGCTCTCAGGGTCGGCGCATGCTCTTCAAAACGCGGGAGGTGCGGGCTCTTTCCCCCCAAAGGGCCTTGGTGGGATCAGTGCCCCAGAAAAAACCCGGCCGGTTGAAAAATTAAAACTATCTTGGAGACCACCACACACAGGTCAGAAACTTGGAGGTTTCCGCAACGAGACTGAGTGTGGTGGGTGCAAGACCTTGTGCCAGGCAGGTGGTGTGCGTATGGGCGGGTCTGTTTTCCCCCCTTAAGATCGGTAGGCGGGCAATCCTTGCCTGGCACTGTCATGAACCTCGCCCCTCCGAAAATTTTTAAAAAGTACCCGGGGGGGGGGGGGGGGGGGGTATGGGGGGGGCCGGCAAAAAAAAGACAAACTTTTAAAGGTGTGGATATAGTGCGCCGAGCTTAGTTTAGACTTGCATTGCAATGGTTTTTATTTAAAAAAATTTCTGTTTAAATATTATTATTGTTGGCCGCCCGAAACTTTTTTAGGATACAGATCTTTTCTACAACGGGGAGGTCTATTTGTTAGGGCCAAAAAAACCACTTTTATTTCCGTATACATTTCGATACTGTTTTTTCACTTTTGCCCAGTCCAGCTTTGTTGATAGAGGCCCCTTGCATTTAAATTTCAATACAGCACTTTTGTCGTCACGCAGGTCTATTCTTAGGTGCAAAAAATACAGTTTATTATCCGTATACATTTTCAGATAGGTGATTTTTAAACTTTTCCCCAGTCCAGCTTTGTTGTTTAGAGGCACCTTGCACTTAAATTTATAAAGCAATATTGTCGTCACCGCAGGTGTTTTTTTTATGTGCAAAAAATACCGTTTATTATCCGTATAAATTTCAGATAGGTGTTTTTTCACTTTTGCCCAGTCCAGCTTCGTTGATAGAGGCACTTTGCACTTAAATTTGAATATAGCAATTTTGTCGTCACCGCAGGTGTATTTTGAGGTGCAAAAAATACCGTTTATTATCCGTAAACATTTAAGATAGGTGTTTTTTAACTTGTGGTAATTCCAGCTTTGTTGATAGAGGCACCTTGCACTTAAAATTGAATACAGCAATTTTGTCGTCACCGCAGGTGTATTTTTAGGTGCAAAAAATACCGTTTATTATCCGTATACATTTCAGATAGGTGTTTTTTCACTTTTGGGCAGGCCAGCTTTGTTGATAGAGGCACCTTGCACTTAAATTTCAATACAGCAAATTTGTTTTGATTTGAGGGATTTGAGAATAGCTGTGATTTGCCGTCTTTTAATAAGAGACGTTCCAAAACTCTTCCATACCCTCTCAAATTCCATCTTTCTGAAGATGGAGCGAAATGCAGGTGGTAAGTGAACAAAGAGGGGGGTAGGACATGGAGGTAGAGGTACGAGAGAAGGTGCTCCTTCCAGTGCTGGCGACAACACGCAAGCCAGTGGATTGTCGGTTGCAGGACCGTCAGGCCTGTCATCGCTGGGTCAGGGCCCTGTGAATCTCAGTAACGAACAGCGTCGCCAATCTGTTCTTAAGTGGTTAATGCAACCTGTATCCAGCAGTCTTACCTCCTCGTCCTCCCAGTCACGGCCACAAATGTCATCATCAGCATCCGTCCAACATGAAGCGATGGCAACCTAAATGTCAACTTGTGTTTCCACCCTGTGGATAATTCCATTTTTCTGAAGACCTCTTTGATGACAAAATGCGGTTGGGGTCAAAAAGGCATGTTAAAAGATCAAGAGGTCAAAGAGGATGATTTGTCTGCTCTGACGCCCAGTTACTGATGCCATCAGAGGAGGAGAAGGAAACCCGGTCAATCGGCAAAAAATCCCGGGCGGCGGCGACGACTTGCAGTCCTCTTGCTTGTAGCCGCAGCTCCCGGATTGCAGAATGTCAGGACGACCCAAGGGCACCTCTGTTGATGATGATGATGACGACATTGCGGATCCAACGTGGTCTTTTCAGCAGAATTTGCTTGCGAGGCTTCATCACTGGACGAGAAGGAAGATGATGGGGGGAGTGTCAGTACGGGTACCGCCTCTAAAAGGGAGAGGGCGGTCGCAGAAGTCCGTGATATTTATTTCCCCCAGCCACGGTCAGCAAAAACCCCGCTACTCGCTTATCCCCGTCAAAAAGGCCAGGCCCTCTCAAGCTGGGCCTTCTTTGAAAAAAGCCCCCGATTCCCCCGGTTTGATAGCCCCCCCTTTCCCATAAAACGCATAAGTAGAGGCGGGGGAAAATTTTTGGTTTTAAAAACCACCCCAACAGTCTAGTCCTGCGCAATGCTGGTTTGAAATGGAGGAAAACACGGGCCCAAAAAAAGGGGCCAGCCCGACCCCGGGTTTTAAAACCACGTCACACCTCTTCTCCCCCTCCTCCTCTCTGCCCCCCATGGTTCTCGTGCCCGTCTTCAGAGTCTTGATCAGGGATCACCTCCGCTTCAGCTCCACCGTGCCCGAGACCACCAGCACCCCCCAGGACCCAAACCTACCCTTCCCCTTCCCCAGTTTAAACCCTGCACGCCAACGGGCAGTCTAGCAACCAGCTTCTGTTTTTCGGTTTGGGAGCAGAAGAAAATTTAAAAACCAAAAACCATCCCAAACCCAAAAAACCCTGATGTGGGCATTGCCAGGTTTTTGGGCCCCTTGGGAAAATTTTTGCCTTTCCGTTGGTGGGACACGAGGGTTTTTCCACCAGCATGGCCCTTGCCTCCCCCCAAATTCAGATGCGGAAGGTTTTTCTTTGCCAAAAAAAAGCCGTCCTGCCCGGGCCCAGCCAGTGTCATCAAAAAATTTCAAGGCGTTGTTGCATCTGTGTCCAAAAAAGCCCATTCACCACCGAACCATGGTAGTAACCCCCGGCCAAGGTGTAATCTGTGAAGCTCAGGGTGGCTGGGTGGATGTCTTGGTAGGGCGGGGGGGCTTCGCCGCCAGCTTTTCCCAAAACCGCGGGATGGTGCAGGGCTTTTTCCCCCCGGTTTGGTGGAATCACGTGGCAGAGAAACCGGCCCGTGTTGAAATTAATCATCTTGGAGACCGCCCCACACAGGTGGGAGCTGTGGAGGTCCCCGCAACGGACTGAGCGCTGGGGGGTGAAAAGAACCTTGTGCCGGGAAAAAGGTGGTGTGCGATATGGGGAAAATAGGGCCCCTTAAGTCGGTAGGTGGGCCACCCCTTGGGCACATGTCAAAACCCTCCCCGTCCAGAAATTTCTAAAGAGCTCCCGGGGGGGGGGGGGGGGGGGTTTTTGGGGGGGCGGGGGCGAAAAAAGGGGCAAACTTTTAAAGGATAGTGGTATAGTGCAGCCGAGACTTAGTTTAGAACTTGCATTGAAAATTGGCTTTTTTTATTAACAGTTTTCTTTTGGGTAAATTTTATTTGGGAAATGTTGGCCAAGCCTTGAATTTAAATTTTTGGTACAGATTTTTTCTAGAAACTGCAGGTTTTTTTGTTGGGTTTGAAAAAAACTCCACTTTTATTATCCTTTTACTTTTTCAGAAAAGTGTTTTTTCACCTTTTCCCCAGTGCCAGTTTGTTGTTAGGGGGGAAACCTACCCATTTTAAAATTTTAAAATTTTCGGGGAAAAATTTTTTGTCGTCATCCGCAGGTGATTTTTTAGGTGCATAAAAAAACATTTTTTATTTATCCGTATACAATTTCAGAAGTGTTTTTTTTTTACTTTTTGGCCCCAGTCCAGCTTTTTTTAATAGAGGAAATTTTTTGGCTTTTTAAATTTTTCTTACTGCAATTTTTGTGGGTCCCCGCGGGTTTCCTTTTTAAAGGTGCAAAATTTATCGTTTATTTTCCGTTTATACTTTTTCAGATACTTTGTTGTCAACGGCTTTGAGGTCATGTTTGTGTGAGATAAAAGCTAAAAATTAAATGGCCCTTTTGGAACAAAAATTTGTGGCTTCTAAGGGGGCATTTCTCCATCAAAATTTTTTTAAAAGTGGCTGAAAAGCCCTTATTTAAAATTTTTTTTGGGGTAATGTTGCTGTGGTTACAGCTAAAAATTTTTTGTCCTTTGGAACGGAATGGGGCCCTTCTAAGTGGCCTTTTCCCCTCACAACTTTTTTTTTAGTGGCTGGAAGTCTTTTTTTTTAAATTTTTTGGGGGGTTCAGTTGGGGTGAGATACAAAATTTAATCATGGTCCTTTGGAAAAAAAAAAATGTGGTTTTTTAAGTGGCATTTCTCCCTCAAAATTTTTTTAAAACAGTGGGAGAAGTAATTTTTTTAAATTTTTTTGGGCCCGGGCTGCTTTGAAATGCAGCAAAAACTAAAGGCCCTTTTTAAAAAAAAAATTGTTGTTTCTAACAGAATTTTGTTCTTCACAATTGTCCAAAGGGGCCCTAAAGGGGTCATTTTTTTAAATTTTTTTTGGGGGCATTTTGTGGACATGAGCTAAAACTAAGGCCCAAATTTTTAAAATTTAAATTGTTTTTTTAAACGGGACATTTTTTTCTTCACAATTGTCACAAGGTGGCTCATGGGTCATGTTTTGAATTTTTTGGGGGAATTTTGCTGTGAAAGGGTTTGGGGATACGGTTTCCTATTTTTAAAAAATGGGGTTTTTAAACAGCATTTTTTTCTTCAAAATTGCCCCAAAGAGGGGAAATAAAGGGGGTGGGGGTGCTTTTTAAAAAAGGGGGAAATTAGGTTTGGGACACTGTTAAGGGGACACTTTTTTGAAATTAAAATTGTTTTTGCAAGATCTTTTAACATAGTTGCAACCCCTTGTTTTGAGAAAAACCCATTTTTTTTAAAAATTTAAAAAATTAAGAGAAAAAAAAGCCCATGGTGGGATTCCATCCAAATTTTAAAAATGTGTTTTCTAAAAATTAAAAATACTAAAAAAATTGCATTTTCAAAAAAGCTGGTAAAAAAAATTTTCCTCTGACTTTTTGAAAGGGGAGGTACAGGAAGAATAGCCCAAAGATGTAGGTTATTCAGAGGCAGGGAGTTTGGAGCACGGACGAGAACAAAAGAACAGACCCCAATTTCCCCCCAGCCTTTTAAAGAAAAAAGGGAGAAAAAGAATGCCAAGAAAAAGGGGCCCCTGGGTGGAAAAAACAGGACCCTTTTTTAACCCCAGTAATTTGAAATGGGAAGCTCAATTGGCCCGCACTCAATGGGGGGCCCGAACGCTCCCCGGGGTTTTGGGACTGTTTTTAATGGGGTTGGCTGGGGGTTTTAAACCTCACACTTCCGCTTCCGCCTTTTGGCTTCGAAACGACTTTTTTTCGTTGCTGGGGCCCTTTAAGGGCATTTTTCCCGGGGGTTTTAATAGAAAAAAGACCCCCAGCCGGGGGCTCCCCACCGTTTCCAAATTTGAAACCCTAGGCCCTGGCAGCTGGACCTCCGGTTAATAAATGCGATGCTAGCTGGGCTCTCACCGCACCCACGGAAAGTCTGGCCCTGGGGGCTGGACCTCCGTTTTAAAAGTTTGGCCCAAAAGGGGAAAACCTGGCTTCACCGTTAGGGGCAATCGGGGAGCTTCAAATTCTCTTAAAAAATCGATTTTTTAAAAAGGGGTTTTTTGGAGGTTAAAAAAGTGTCAAAAAGGGTTCCCGGGCCCGGAAAGGCAAATTGAAAAATTTTTAGGGGTTAAAATTTTCTGGGGGGTTTGGAAGGGGCAAAAAAAGGGGTTTGCATTTTTTGTTCTAGGGGAGTTTTTCCCTAATCAAGGGAAAAAAAGGAAATTTTGGGGGAAAAAATTTAAACCCTTGAATTTTATTGGCTGAACCTCTCAGAAGCCAGGAGGGCAAATGTCTTCCCAATTTTAAAAGTGTTTTGGGGATGATTTGGACATTTTTTTAAAATTTTTATGGGGTGTAAAACCGGGCCCCTTTTAAAAAATTTACCGTGTAAAAAAAAAATTTTTAAAAAATGCGGGGGGCTGTTTGTTGTTAAAGTTATCCAAAAAGAAAAAAAAGCAAAAAAGATAATAATGTTAAAAAAATTAAATAGAAAATTCCCTAATTTTAAAAACTGTTTTAAAAAAATTTTCTTTACCAAAAAAAAAAAACTAAATGACAGTTTACTGTACAAAAAAGGGATAGTTTCCACTTTGGGATCTGTGGGTTAAACGGTTTAGGGGGTTTAATTTTGTGGGGACCGGACAGGTTTTATTTAATGTCCGTTTCAACTAAAAGGGGGGTTCAAAAGCTTTCCTTTTTTTCCGGCACTTTTTTAAATTTTGTGGGTCAAAGCGGTTTTGGGGTTTTTGGGGGGTTTTGGGGCCCAGGACAGGGTTTGGGCTATGTCCAGTTCAACTTTAAAAATTTTGGGGGTTCAAAGACTCCTTTTTTTCTTGGGAAATTTTTAACTTTTTTGGGTAAAATACAGGGGTTTAAAAGGTAACTGCGGTACAGGACAAGATTTTTGCAATTTTCCAATTTAAATTTAAAATGGGGTTGGAAAGCTCCTTTTTCCTGGCAAATTTTTTTAAACCCGGGGGTTGCAGGTTTTGGGGGTTTATGCTGTGGCCCAGGACAGGTTTTAAATCAAAAGTCCCGTGAAAATAAAAATTTGGGGGTTTAAAGATTCCTTTTTCCCTCACCTTTTTAAATCTTGGGGTCATGCAGATTTTGGGGTCATGCCCGTGGCCCCGGACAGGGTAGTCTATGTTTCCCGTGAAATAAAATGGTGGTTTTTAAAAAAATCCTTTTTTTTGGAAATTTTTAATTGGGGGCATGCAAAGGGTTTTGGGGGTCATTTCGGGCCCCAAAGGGCAGGGATAGTCTTGTCCCGTTTAACTTTAAAAAGGTTTTGGGTTTAAAGGAACCCCTTTTTCCCGAACTTTTTAATCTGTTTGGGGAAAACAGGGTTTAATTTGGGCATAAATGTGGTACAATTCAGGTTATTTCAATGTCCCCGTTCTTAAATTTAAAAAATGGGGTTTGGGGAAAAATTTTCCTTTTTTAGGAAATTTTTTTTCTGGAGGTCAGGCGGTTTAAAAGGTTTTTTTGTGGTACAGGACAGGGTTTTGTAATTCCAAATTTTTAAAATAAAATGATGGTTCAAAAACTCCTTTTCCCCGCACTTTTTTAAACTGTGGGGTCGACAGGTTTTAAAGGGCATTTTGTGGGAACTACAGGGGGTTTTTCAAAGTCCGGTTTTTTTAAAATTTGGGGGTTTTAAAAAAATCCTTTTTCCTGCCAAATTTTGAAAATTTGGGGGTCATGCAGGTTTGGGGGGGTCGTGCTGTTGCCTAAAGAAAGGGCTAGTCAATGTTCCCCGTTCAACTTTAAAAAGGTTTTTTTCAAAAAAATCCCTTTTTCCCCCGCAATTTTTAATTTTGTGGGTCAGGGCAGGTTTAAAGGTTTTACTGCGGTACAGAAAAAGGTTTTCAATTGGGCCAGTTCAATAAAAATGGTGGTTTTAAAAAACCCTTTTTTCGGACTTTTTTTTAATTTTTGTGGGTTAGAAAAGGGTTTTAAATTTTTTCAATTTACTGCGGGGGAAGGAAAGGGATAGTTTTTTGTCCCGGTGCAACTAAAAAAGGTGGTTTTTAAAAACCCCCTTTTTTAGGGCCTTTTTTAAACGGGGGTCCAAAATTGGTTTTTAAAGGGGAAAGCTGCGTTCCGGACAGGGATAAAACCCAAAGTCGGTTAAAGTAAAAAAAAAAATATTGCGGTTTTCAAATTTTTGCCTTCTGGGGAATTTTTAATTTGTGGGTGATGCAGGGTTTTAGGGTACCCCGGAAAATTTGTGGTGCCCAAGGGCAGGGATAAGGGGGGGTAGGGTTTTTGTGGGCCTTTTTTTTTTGTGGTTTTTTAACCCGAGTGTTTTTGCCTTAAAAATGGAGCCGTTTTCCCAAATTTTACTGTTGTGGATTTTTTTTTTAATTCCAGCTTTTTCCAGCCCCGTTTGGGGTTGTTTAATAATGAAGGTGTTGTTTTCTCCCTTTGACTTTTTAAAGGTCACGGGGGGATAATCTATTATCGATATAGAAAATTTTTCTTGTTTTTTGCCGATTTTCGGGCTTCGACCCGATGGGCGATAGTCATGTAATCACTCATCCTTTCCCTTTTAATTTTATGGACATAACAGTTAAAATTTAACAGGCTTTTTACGTTTTTTGGGGGATCCCTCTGTAGTGCCCCCGTCATATTCCCGGGTGTTCATATTTTAAAATTTTTAAAATTTATAAGTTTATCTTGACAAGTCATAAGCCTTGGTTATCAGGCAGGCTGGGTTTAACCAAAATTTAAAAACATTTTTATTTCCCCGACTGGGAAAAGTAAAATCAAACAGAAAATAAAACATTTGAAAATTTTATTATGGGTCCTTGTCTCCCCGTTTCTTATTGTACCTAATTACTTAGGCTCTTTTAGCAAAAAAAAAAAGTTGTTTGGGGGATCTTTTACCCACAGGAAAATTTTTCCCTTAATTTTTTCCCGTTTTAACTTTACCCCTTTTTGGCTTCTGCTACAAAAAAACCCGCATGGTATGATCCTAGCCCTTTTTGGCTACAAAAAAAGAAACTGCCCGGGGACTTTAATTTAAAACCCGGGAAAATTTTAATTTTTTTAAATTGCTATTTTTAAGGGGGGGCCCAAAGGGGGAAAACTCATTTCCCCTATGCCCCTATCAGGGCAATTTTAGCCTCCTAGAGGGTCCTCTGTACCAGACTCCCTCTACGAACCAGGTTGGTGTACAAGCAGCTGCTTACATTATAGGGGACATGGCCCCTGTCTATTTTACATGGTGGGCTATTCATTTGAATAGTTACTATGTAATAATTTTGTTCCCCATAAAAGGACTACTGCAGTAAGAAATACAGCCAAACATGTCTTCCCCAAGCAAAATCAATTATTTGCTATGGGTCTCTGGAGTAGCATATACATTCATTGCTCAGCCACATGCAGCTTTAATTGTAACATATGCATAGAAAATAAATTAAATAATTAGCAGGTAAATTTTAGTAGGAATTCTAACCATCCGTTAAACACAGTTCATACAGCACAATGACATTTAACCACAATGACGTTTAATAACATATTTATATGTTTTACTTGTAATATTGCCAGGGCTGGTTGAATCATCTGTAAATGAAAAATAAGTTAAGACCTGCACTATTGGAAAATTGCAATTTTGGCTTTATCACTAATAATAAAGGTGATATATTGCTGCAGCCTCCCAATGCTGTAGGTCCCATAAGTCTATTGAACAAATTAAAGTATTTATAGGAAACTGTTAACATCAGGTTCTGTGCTTCTAGTTATTGTTAATTCAATTAAGCTCAGGAGGACAGACTTTGCCCAATTTCCCATAACTGAACACAACCGTTCTTGATTTCCTGTCAATCTATTATACCCATACCTAACAAAAGAAGCTAAAAAGCTTATTTTATGGGATTTGTCAATATAAACATAAAATAAACAAAAAAAATCTACCATCCCTTTGTAAACCAAAATTTCACAGTAAAAGTTAACAGACAGGAATACTAATTAGCACATCTCAAATGAGGTCACATTTACTGACTATTATAAAGATTTACTTCACTGAACATACTGTTCTTACAATAAATTCCTTCTAAAATTATGATGTTGGCCAATAAGCACGTGCCGTGTCTTTAGATGGGGTGCACAGTAATTATGCAATATTCAGCCAATTGGCAAGCACATTTCATTAATCCTGGATAGCTCAGATAGGTTAGTCAGTCCCCTAGGAGATCACAAAATTGGCTGTTGCTTGAAGCATCATAAGTTGCAGCTCTGTTCAACTTACAAAGGCCAATTAGGTCATTATAGTCAGGGGTCACTATTTTTGGGGCCAGTTTTCCATAGTTACGCTTTTAACATATAATGGTCATCCCGGTACCAATTCATATTGTATGTTGACAGAACACTGTATATTACATTGTGCCAAATGATAAACCAGTCTCTTCCAAAGGTATCTCATGTCATTTTTACATGTTTTCTTGATTATTATTTTGCATTGAGTTATACAATAATACTCTATAATCTCTGTGTTACCATTGTTATACATTACTGGAAGGAAGTATCTAATTGATTAATTGTGTTTATTTTATTTCAGACATAAAAGGTTAAGAAACCTTAGTTTATGTTCAGCTATTTCATTAGGTCACGTGAATTTAAATCAATAGAAATCTGACCTGGATTTAGTGTAGATCAGATGCACCACAAATGTATGGATTGTTATGTAAGGTGAGAGCTCCATCATAGAACTTTCATGCATTTTAGAAGCATACGCTTTGCAGCATGCATTTACGTATTACAATTAAAAGTCAGTATTACATATCTCATCCAAATGTGTCTCCAGTCAGTATTGTTAAACGAGGAAGGGAATAATTTATTTGTAATGATTTGCTAATTAAATTGATCTGTTTTGCTGTTAGCATAAGAAACCAAAGTGTTGATAAAAAATAGAAATGTAAATTCTTTCTATTTGACTATTTGATATAAATGCACTGAACACTGATTTTTCTCTTTTTGGCTTCATAGTCTTGAAATGGATAATTAAGCAATTTATAATAAATATTAAAGAAATTTGTATTCTGAATAGCTGTGATTGAATTCTATTTTATTGATTTTAGAAGCCATTGCTGTTTCATGTAAAATGTGGTGACTAACCTTCAAGAAATCATCTTACTACCTGAAAACCTTTCATTTTCAAAGTAATTAAAATATAAGCAGCTATAAATGCAAATTGTGTTAACAACTAATCAATAGTAAAAAGCAATTATTTACAAGTGCCGATTATTGAAATGACCTTTACCTTAGATCTGTCATCAAACCCAAAAAAGGAAAGCTATGCTTAAAGTTCTTATAAATGTGTGAATATGTGCTGTTTATTTTTCATTGTACAGTGTATCTGTGGCATTCACCAAAAATGCTGGAAAGTAACAATATGCCTCTTATATGCTAAAAGAGGATTAAAGCCTGGAATAATCTGTAATGAAAAATGGAAGTGCTTTAGTGTTTTGGTAGTGGCTAAAAACTACACCATAACCTTACTTGTTATGTTGTCTAATTTGTCCTCAATTTGTTCCATAGAACTATGGTTTCAATAAACTGTTGGTAAGGTATAGCAACAGCTGTATGCCTGTTAGAATATGTAGATTTACTGTAGTGTGCAATATATACAAAGGGAGCTAAAGTCGTTGATTTGCTAAGTTCTGCCTTTTATGCTACAATTTGTCAAAAATATCTTATTTTAGGCTTTGTAGTAGAAGGTAATGAAATGTACCATTTTTACTTTATTTCTCACACCTAAATTAAATGAGTTTGTTGAATTGGTAATTTTTTCTCTTTCTGTGGCCACAAATATCACTAGTTTATCTGAAAATATAAACCTACTGGATCACTAAGGCTAGGGCCACACAGCATAGGACAAAAACCATCGGAAAACCTATGGTTTTTTGTCAGATGCACGACCGCGGGTTTTGTCACGTTTTGCGCAAAAACCATGGTCGGTTTTAGCTTTTTTACCGTCTGCCTGTGCACTTGAATGTATGGGCGACTGAGGGACAGACGCCAGGCGTCGGCGATTTTTACAACATGTTTCTAAAACCGCTGGCGCCAGAAACCGATCTGAAAAAGACAAAACGACCTGTATAGACTACTGGTCGTTGTTTTTGTTAAGTCTATGAGCATGCAAAACGATCGGATTTTCATTGGTTTTAGAATCCTAAAATGGCCGAAAATACGATTGTTTTTGCATGCTGTGTAGAGATAGCCTAAAGGATTTGGCTGATGGCTCAGCTAGGAAGAAGAATTGAAAAGAATATGTATTTATCACTTTTTTCCCCAACAATGGGGTCCAGACTTTTTTGAAGGGAATCTCCAGGTCAAGAACTTCAGAGTAGTTTTCATTAACAACACCTGGTCTATTGTTATGCATAAGTTGCCAAGTTACAGTAACTAGAAACCTAACAGGAATCATAGATAGATGGAGCATGGATGAGGCAGGAATAATTTGGTCTTAAAAGGTAGAAGGGCAGAGGTCAGAGAGGACAGCAAACAAAAGTACATAAAAAAAATATGTAGTCCAATCTACAATCCTGGTGGATGGCCCTTCGAGAGTAAGCAAAGGAAAGGGTTCTTCAGAAGCCTGGGCATATCTACATTTTTTTTAACAGTATTTATTTTTGGTGTTGCAAAAATCAAAGCAACAATTACATAAAATAAATAACACATGTAAAAACAGTTGAATCAAATAATTACTTACAATGATAGTGGCATAAGTAAGGGATAAAAGTGAAAGATATACAAGGCAGCTATAAGACAATCAGTAATCGATATCAAATATTGTTTGTAAGAAATCATGTTGCAAGATATGGAGTATCGATCAGGCAATATAGAAGGCTAGATACTCACTGTAAAATTAACTGTGCCAAGAAAAATCCAGACTAGCAAATTTAAGGGGGCTTGGTTCATTTGACTCTTCATAAACAAACACAAAAATAATAAAAGACAGTATAGACAACCATTCACACTCGCATTCACCCTTAAGCACCTGCACCCAAGGCACCGACTTCTATACCGTAGATATACTTAACCAGTTACCCCATATACTTTGAAACCAAGTAGGAACTCCCTTAGAGGCACATATGGCTTTATACATTGGTAGATCCCCTTTCATTAGTTGCAGCCAATAGGACAAAGTAAGACAGTTCGGGGCATATCTACTTTGACTGAAATCAGTTTTCACTGTTTCATGCTGGTCCTTTAAGAAGCCAGGAGACAGTTCATGTACATGATTCATGGAGTGAGCAGTGAAAAGCAGTAGGAGAACAGTTGTGGGAAGTAAGATGCCAGCCACAGAGACAAGTTGTCAGGATCCACTTACCCGGAATCAAACCGAGGATGTGGATCCTCTGGACCACCGCAAGCGATGGTATAAGCCACGCCAGGGAGCGGAATCTAAGTAGGTCCGGTTTTCACCAGAGCCCGCCGCAAAGCGGGATGGACTTACTGCGGTGGATTGTTACCAGGTCGCTACCCCAGATGTGACTTGCTTGCGGTGGTGGCCAAAGTGTGGCGTGGTACAAAATCGTAAAGCAGGCTCGTAGTCGGGGACAGGCAGAAAGGTCAGGACAGGCAGCAATAGTTCGTGGTCGATGGACTGAGACACAAGGTACGGTACACAGAACAACGCAAGACACTCATGGAACGCTTCCTCTCTAGGCATAGAGCACTATCGATTTGGCAAGGAACCATAGGAAGGGGTAGGGCTTAAATAGAATCAGCACCCGGTGAAAACCAATCAGCGGAGGACGCCGACGGGGTGCAGGTGTGCCCGCGACCCAACACGGGGGGCCGCGGGGGCACCAGTTACACAAGTGAGTCGGCGAGTATTCTCGCTTTATGTTTTCCCTCTTTTTAGGCTTGTGGGAAACCTGTTGTTGAATTTATGGGTGAGGGAAGGAGCATTGATGTTTTTCTCAGGACTCTGAGGACTTCTCAGGACCAACTTTATTGCATTCAATAAGATAAAAAAAAGTTTGCCCCTGGATTTGTTGGTATCCAGAATCAAACTGAGCTTCCATTTAGTATCAGGAAAATTCATGAGTTACAGAACTCCTAGAATAGTGGTAAGAATTAAAAGCTTTGAGCAGATATACATGGAGAAAAACAGGTGTCCTCAAAAATGCTCAAACATTAATTTCATAGGAACTAGCTGCAAGGGCATGAGCAGTCATGGAATAAAGCACCTCGAGATGCTGTCCATATATAATATAAGAGTCTGATATTTAAGTGGACTTCACAATGTGATTGTTGTAAGTGAACTCCTGGATGTAGACTCACCCAGTTATCCTGACATTTTTGGCCTAATGGATGCAGCCACATTTTTAAAATCCAATGTGCATCATTTATGTAAGAATAACTTTTTATTGCTTTTACTCAGTTACAGAATCTGAACTTCTTTATTCCGGGCATATTGTACTTTATATTAGTAGTAAATTCTGTTTGATACGTTTTCTGTTTACTTATAAAAACATTTTTTTAAATTTAGCAAAATAGATAAAAATAGCTACTTCAAAATTCTATTTCTCTGCTTGAAAGAAGTCACACCATACTCAACAGTTAATAATTAACATTAACCATATGTCTACTTTATGTTTGTATCATGTGTTTAACGTTTCTTTAATTTTTTTTTTTTACATTAGAAGTTTCATAAGTTTAGCCCCAATTTTCAAGAAAATGTCAAAAACAGATATTTTAAATGTTGAATTGGCTGTGGGATGAGGAGGGAAGGTAGCATACAGTATTAGAAACCACCATAAATCACCACATTTTAAAAACAACAATGCTCAAAGTATTTATTGTTAACCATTTAGGTGTTTCTGCAAGTCTTTCCTGCTTCAGTAGTTTTTGGAATTATCCCATATGTGGCCTTAGTATGCTGCTCATTTCAAACAGAGACCTCAGAAATGAAGAACACCTTGTTGATTCTGGGACTTTTGCATGTTTTTGGATGTTTTTCAGGGACCATTTCTGGTTTACATAGGCCTTGAGGGGACAAAAGATAACATCCCCACTCATTTTTAGAAACTATAACCCTCAAGGTATTCATCTGGGAATTTATTGAGCTTTATCACCCTATAGGTGTCAATAGGGCCCTATAAAATGCAATAAAATGTGATCATGAAAATCCAATTTTGACCAATAATATTCAATTTTAACCCAGCTTTTCTTTTTACAATAATTGCTTGACAAAAAGCATCTCAAAATCAGTTAATCATTTTTTTCTGTATATAAATTACCATATCTACAGTCCTAAGCTGTTGAATGATCATACAGCAAGGCTCATAAGGGAGGGAGCACTATTTATCTTTTTTCTGGATAATAATTATGTCACGGTTCACGCCGCGGTTCCCTGCCTTGGGCCATCAGCGTGTAGTGCCTTCCTGTGCTTACCTGTCCTGTCCTGTTCTGTTGCTTCCTGGGGTCCTGTGTGTGCTCTGTTCCTCTTAGGGCGCGCGCGCTGCGGCTTCCTGTCTTTTATAAGTTAGTTGTCTCTGTCTACTTCCTCCTTACCTCTGACCCCTGCCTATAAGAGGATGTTCCTGCCTTTGCTCTGGGTCAGTTCATTGCAGTCTGTTGCTGACTCAGCTGCTTCCCATCTTGAGCTCCTGCCAGCATCTCAGGTCTGCTGTTGGAGACTTTAACCCCTGAGATGCTGGTCCAGTGTCTTTGTCATCTGAGCTTCTGGCCGTCCGTCCGTCGTGTCTGTGTCTCCTGTATCCTGCCGTGTTCCTGTCCTGTATGTGCTCTCCTGTTCCTGCAGTGTTCCCTGGTCTGTACCTGATGTGTTACCCGTCCAGTTCCTGCCGTTTCCTGTAGTGCTATGTGTACGTTTAACCCTCCTGTATCCTGCTGTACATGTTCCTGTGTTCCTGTATCCCACCGCCTGGATTCCTGTCTTGCACCCCGGCTGTCACCGCAGGTAGCCTAGCGACGCCCCTGCCTCCAGCTACCACCTCGCCTGCGGTGATCACAGAGGATCCACACCCGGATGTCTGCGGTCGGTGCTTCGGCGTACGTCTGTCAGCGCCGCACCGTTACAAATTAATTCTAGCTCAGATTTATTTTTTTTATTTTCACATTCATTGGTGGAGAGATAACATTCTAAAATTTGTGAAGTAACTTATCCTGAGAACAGAAATAACCTGTGTCTGGTCATAATTTGGTCTCATAGAATTTTAGAAGGGAAGAATAGCTATTTGGATTTTAAAGTGCATATTTTGTGGTAATAGCTTTTGCCCGCCATGTCATATTTGTACTGTAGTTCCCCTCAAGCAATTCAACTATGAGTAAAGTAGGCATTTTCACTACACTGTTGTTTTAGAGAATTTGTTTATCATTTGGACAATCTCGATCATTGCATTGTGAGCCCAGCTGTACATTACAGTTGGCTCCCACTGCTGATAGTGCAGGCACAGCTTCTGAGCCACCATGTGAGTGGAGAAAATGTATGGTGCTTTATGTTAACAACCTTCCTGCTTGGCTGTAGATATATGACGCAAAGGGGAAGGTGGGCTTTACTTTCTAGCGTCATTGCCAGGTAATTAAAAACCATGTGCTAGATTCCCTCACATATTATAGTTGATTGATCTCTAGGGTCTTAGTATTGAGTCAATCTCTTATCAGCCTGTCAAGAGAACAGATCGTTATATATATATATATATATATATATATATATATATATATACACACACACAGTGGGTAAGGAAAGTATTCAGACCCCTTTACATTTTTCACTCTTTGTTTCATTGCAGCCATTTGGTAACATCAAAAAAGCTAATTTTTTTTGCTCATTAATGTAAACTCATCTTGAAGGAAAGAAAACAGAAATGTAGATATTTTTGAAAATGTATTAAACAATAAGAACTGAAATATCACATGGACATAAATGTTCAGACCCTTTCCTGTGACACTCATATTTAACTCACATGCTATCCATTTCCTTCTGATCTTCCTTGAGATGGTTCGACTCCTTTATTGCAGTCCAGCTGTGTTTAATTAAACTGATTGGAATTGATTAGGAAAGGCACACATCTGTCTATATAAGACATCACAGCTCACAGTGCATGTCAGAGCACATGAGAATCATATGGTCTAAGGAACTGCCCAAGGAGCTCAGAGTCAAGGTTCCTAAGAGCACAGTGGCCTCCAAAATCCTTAAATGGAAGAAGTTTGGGATGACCATAACTCTTCCTCGACCTGACTGTCCAGCCAAACTAAGCAATCATGGGAGAAGAGCCTTGGTGAGAGAAGTAAAGAAGAACCCCAAGATCACTGTGGCTGAGCTCCAGAGATGCAGTAGGAAGATGGGAGAAAGTTCCACAAAGTCAACTATCACTGCAGCCCTCCTCCAGTCAGGGCTTTATGGCAGAGTGTGCCGACAGAAGCCTCGCCTCAGTGCAAGACATATGAAAGGCCGCATACAGTTTGCAAAAAAACACATAAAGGGCTTTCAGACTATGAGAAATAAGATTCTCTGGTCTGATGAGATGAAGATTGAACTTTTTGGTGTTAATTTTAAGTGATATGTGTGGAGAAAACCAGGCACTGCTCATCACCTGCCTAATACAATCCGAACAGTGAAAAAGTGTTTTTCAGCTGCAGGACGACTGGTTGCAATTGAAGGAATGATGAATGCAGCCAAGTACAGAGATATCCTGGATGAAAACCTCTTCCAGAGTGTTCTGGACCTCAGACTGGGCCGAATGTCCATTTTCCAACAAAACAATGACCTTAAGCACACAGCTAAAATAAGAAAGCAGTGGCTTCAGAACAACTCTGTGATCATTCTTGTCTAGCCCAGCCAGAGCCCTGACCTAAGCCCAATTGAGCACCTCTGGCGAGACTTAAAAATGGCTGTCCACCAATGTTCATCATCCAACCTGAGGGAACGGGAGAGGATCTGCAAGGAAGAATGGCAGAGGATCCCCAAATCCAGGTGTGAAAAACTTGTTGCATCATTCCCAAGAAGACTCATGGCTGTACTAGCTTTAAAGGGTGCTTCTACTCAATACTTAGCAAAGGATTTGAATACTTAATGGGAATGTGTCATCAAAAATGACTTATTGTTTAACTCACATTTTTATGTTCAACACATTTTTTAAGAATTTTTGGTTATATTTCTTTTAATTTTCCTTATCACTTTCAATATTTTTTAATAGTTCTTAAGTTCTGCAGTTTTCACTTTGGCCACTAAGCCTAATAATGATCTGACTAGAGATGGGCGAATCGATTCTAACGAAGTGGAATTCGTTTAGAATTTCAGGAAAACTTCGGTTCTGAACGAAGTCGAAGTGTTGGGGTACTTCGGGTGAAGAAGTGTGCTTTTATTGATAAAATGCTGCGAGCCCCAGGCGCTACATGGGGCAAAGCACTCTGGGAGAAGAAGGGCATAGCCCATCATGACATGTGCAAGATGAAAGCCAATCTGAGAAACCGGCGGGATTTCTGTGACGTCACCGCACTATATCAAGTTTCGGAGCGACGCTGGGGACTCCTACCGCCTCACTGTAATCTGATCAGGGAAGGTGCTGTCGCGTCTGATTGTTACTGATGAACTGATTTTTATACAGCGATTTTTGTGGGTGTCTCAGCTTGGTCTCAGAGACTATCGCTTTTTCACTTAATTTTCTATTTCTGATTTTTATGGTGTATGAGATCTGAAGTCCAGTGTGCGACCACTGCAGCTGCAATACACTTTTAATGCTATCTTCTCACAGCACATTGAAATATCCAAGGGGCATCTAATCCAGTTCCTGTTGTATTCCATTTAAAGAAACAGCGTTTTAAAATACAAAAATACCACTTCATATTTGGCTGCTCTATTCTTATTTGGCGCAATTTACATCCAGGGGTAAATTAACTTGTTTTTAGAGCTGTGGTTACAAAATAGACCGTCTTTTTCACCGCCAAAAAATAAAAATGTTTCCTGTAAGCATATTCACAACGAAGTCATTACAATTTTTTCTCTTGTAGTGTAAGCGTAGAAATACACGCAATTGAGTAACACGCTACAAAGCAGTAGTTTCTGGCTTGCTCAATTCTTTTGCTCAATTTGACATCCAGGGTTAATTAAGCAGTTGTTTCTGCAGTTTGTTACCTCAGAAAAGTAACTTTGTTTTGCACCGCCCACAAAGAAAAATTCTGTAGCATAATTCCTATTCCCTGACCTGTTTAATTAAGGCCCTGTTTGTGCTTTAATATTCAGTTAAATACACAGAGTTTTAAACGGCACATACAAGTCATTTTCCTGCCCATTGTGAGCGCCAATTTATATCCAAGGGATACCCAAGCTTCTTAGTGGTTCATTGGGCATCAATACAGGTGTGTAATTGATCATATACAGAATCTTCAACAAACAGTGCTCTGTACATTTATAGAACAAACAGTATTCAGAACAGAGAGGGGCAGGCTCTTCGACCTGCGAGTGGAGAGGCACAAACATTCCAGCCCAGGTTGCAGCAACAGCAAGGGACGTCGCAGCAGGGGTCACGTCGGTGAGGCCACAACTGCCGTCTGTCCAACTAGGCCGGCCGTGTGTTGTTCAGCAACCCAATGGTTCTTGGATTGGTTGACTAGGTCATCCACTTCCCCCAGATGAACATCTGACATCCCCAGCCAAGAGTCGGTGGAACGTCAGACACAACCCTAGTTGGCATGTGGGCCCGTGGAGCTGTCAGCGGCCCTCACCTGTCCTCACCCGCCTCTGTCCCATCCGGTTCCCCTCAGCCAGAGATCTACTATGTGGTCGGGGCCTCCGCGCCACCTATATAGCGAGGATGAACAATTTTGAGGAGGGCAGCAAGCATGCTTACTTGGCAGCGAAGAAATGGGGCCAATAATCCCCCTGCTTCTTGCAGTAGGCGGCAAAGTATAGATGTTGAAAGGTGGCATGGGAGGTCATGTTGTGAGGAGTCAGCCGTCTCATACCAATACCTGTGGATGAGACAGCATGACGTGAAAACACAAATAGATGATGATGTAGCCGACCTGCAACTTGGGAGGCCCGGGGAGGCAAGGGCTTCATCATCGTCAGGAGAAGAGGGCGTCCAGCTTGCTCGTCAAGGCATGCAGCCGCAGCCACAAATGGGTCGTGTGCCGTAGATTCAGCAGATAGCAGCAAGTGTGAAGTCGGGAGCCAAGCGGCCACGGGTAATAAACCCGCTTCGCAGGTCCAAGAGAAGTAGCGGCACAGGGCTTCAGGAAGGCAGGGGTGGCAGTAGTCACCAGTGCGGAGCGTAGGGTAAAAACCGATACTTCGCGGTGTGGCAGTTCTTTGCTACGACACCGGAGGAGCCGTATATGGGTATATGTAGAATCTGTAAGCAGAAAGTGAAAGCGTGGCCGAGGGAGCTAACTAGACACCACGGCCCTGCGTCAACACATGCAGACTCACCATCCAGGTGGCCTGGGAGAAAACGTGGCTCAGATTTGGTGGTCCCATCCTGCCGCCGCAGCCACAGCAGCAGCAGCAGCGCCCAGTGGTACGCCATGCCAATGCAGCCAGTCATGGCTACCACCACCTCTGCAGAAGGGAGCAGTTTCTCCAGTTGACATCATCTCCGGTCCAGATGCTACTGCTCCACGCAACTCATGGCGCCAGCAGTCGTATCAGCGAGGCGATGCAAAGAGACAACAGTATGCGCACCATCCTAAGGTGCAGCAGCTGACCGTGCTCCTGTCCAAGTTGTTGGTACTGCAGTCCCCTCCCTTTCCAAATGGTGGGTACCTCTGCACCGTTCAGCAGAACTGAAATGGCTTTTGCCGAGCCCGAGATGGAGAGTCCCAAGCCGTAATTTCTTTTCCAAAAAGCAGTACCAGCAACATCAAAAGTAAGTATAACAGAATGGTGGGCCAGTCCTTAAGCTTATCGGTTTGTTTCCAAGGTGCACGACAGCGCGTTCGTCCTGGGAGCATGTAACCCAGGGCCAGTACAGTCCTTTTAACGGCCCATGGGTTGAATGTCTTCCGGCCCAGGCACACTGAACAACTTGGACAGGAGAACGCGGCTTCTCGCACCACGTTGTCAAACTGCTGCTCCTGCCGCCAATGTCCCCCGCCACCTCCTCCTCACCACCAACCACCATCTCGAGCCTCACATGTTCACTGCTCCATCATACCACATGTGTAGGGCACAGCGGTTCACCAGTTCTACACCCGGCTTTCCTCGGGGAACGAAGTCACAAGGGAGGAACTGTCCCTCTGCAGAAGAAATCGATGTGTGGCTTTCTCCCCCCAACTCAAAATCGGAACCATGGTGACGGGAAAAAGGGGAAGGAACGGTGTCCCCGCGGGCATGTTTCAATTGGTTGGAAAAGGTTCGAAGTCTTCCCGAATTTCAGAAATCTGAAAATGGCCAGGAAACTGTGCTGCACTTTATCCATTCGTAAAAAGCCAAGGAACCCCCCTCAGTTGCAGCTCGAACGGCCTCCCCCAAAACACTGATATCGATTTTTCCACCCTTTGGAAAACCAGCCCGCAAGTTGGGCCCCTGATGAACAGAGAAAGGCCAAACGATTTTTTTTATGACCCGGGAGACGAAGTACTCCCCTGTGTAACTTGATTTTCAGCCCGTGGGAGTCATCGTGACACCTGCTTTTTTGAGGCCATTCGAGGGGGGAGTTAATTTTCAGTCCCAGGGCTAAGGGATAATAACTCATTTCCCGCTTCATGTCCTGGAAAAAGATGCGAAAAATCTGCTGGGAGGGGACGGGAAGTGGCACTACATTCGCGGCACATGAGTCCGTGGGGACTGAAATGGAGGAGGAAGAGGAGGGGCTTGGAGCAGAAGCTTTTTCTGGGGAAATGATGGGTTTTTTTTCCCAGGGACAAAGGGAGGAGCAGACAGGGGAGGGGTGATGGGATGGGAGACGAGGCGATGCCCCAAGCACCGGGCAGTATACAGTGGAAAAAGGAGGGAGGAGCCCCCAGAGTCATTGTGCAAGGCCCAAGCATGTTTTTGCCTGGCGTGACGCCCGAATAGTCGCACCGGCAGGGATGACTTCGGCTCTCCACCCTATTGGGAAACCCCTTCGGTCCAAAATGGGAGCCTTTTTCCCAAACCCATTAGAGGGGGGGACAAACTCAAATTCTATAGGGAAATCCTCCGTATCAGTTGGCCGCTCCCAGTGCGGAAACGTCCCTCCCTTTACAGGTCGCCGGGGGGTTCTTTAGCGCTCAGTACTACTGCCCCGGTGCGGGGGAATGGGGGGGGTGGAGCAGTACCAGTCCATCAGAGAACCTAATCGGTCACTGATGGCAGCTTCCTTTACCCGCCTAGTGAGGGGGGATCCCACAACAGCAGCAGGGCCTGGAGCGCCCGAACCCAAAAGGTGGTGGGTACTTGGAAAGCCTCCCACCCCAGTTAAAATCCCTGGAATACTTGGGGGCCAAACTGGTTTTGTGGCCGCAACTTGCCCATTTGCAGTGGAGAACTGTCCTGCCCCCGGGCCCGTAGTGTGGCATCAAGCGGTTTCATCGGCGGGGCCATTGTTAAACCCCAAAGGGGAAACCCCCTTGTCCCAGGAAAAAGTAAAAAATGACCCTTTGTCAAGATGAACAGGGGGGATCGCCCGGATTTCCACACACCCAATGCCTTAGGCGTCAGACTAATCCAGCCATGAGCCCCACCCCCAAAATTGAGAAATGGTTTGGGGGCAAACTACCTGCCCAGCCACTTTTCTGATGCCCCACCCGCCGTGCCCACTTTTGCTGACATTTTCTCCATCTTACAAACCCTTTAACCAGGGGCGGTATTTCCACCCACCTCCCCACTCTGTCATTGTGCCACTTTTTTGACCTAAATGCTGCTGCTTGGGCTGCTGCCGTGACCCCCACACTGTGTCCCTGGCCACTTCGACCTCATGCTGTTTCCCTGCCGCGTACTTCCACCTTGGTTTTTTGTCCACTCTGTGGCCCTTTTTCCCTTTTTGCCAACCCCCAGAGTATTGTGCCACGTTGACCCCATGCTGCTTTGCTTTCCGTGACCTACACACTGGGCCCCTTGTGCACTTTTGACCTCATGCGCTTTTGCGCTTTCCGTGACCTACACCTGTGTCATTGCCCCCTTTTT